>BGPR01028838.1:0-12974 GCA_013235015.1 Araneus ventricosus | reverse complement strand
TACTTTGTGAAGAAATTTTGTACTCGAATTTGCTGGCTTTCTTCGGAACTGTCAGTGGCTCGATATTTGCATGTCCGTTAGGATAGGTCAAATTACTAGTTATTATACTCAATTCTCTCCACTTCACGACGAAACTATAGACAAAAACACATCATAGTGGGAAAATGTAGGAAGCAGTCAAGGGTAGAACACCTCCACTTGTTCTCAAAATACTATCTTATAAAATATAGAAAATAAATGATGGGATGGAGATAACATTTTAAACGAGTTATTTTAGTTTACACGGGTTGAGTTATAAAAAATCCTTTACAGCACGATTTCTTATAACCCAATTTCAAGCAACACATAACGCGAGTTTACTATATACAGTAGAACTTCGATTAACCGCCACCGTACGAACCAAGGCTGTAACGGATAACCGAATAGACGGATAACAGAAATCTCTTAATAGATATGGACAGTCACGTGATTTCACTGCTGGCTTGGGACGAAAATGAAAATAAAGTCCTTTAAAAGTGAATAATACGTACATATTGTTTTTAATTGTAAAAAACGAACCATATAAACTTCAATATAAGAGTAGTAATGGACAGAAATGTATGGTAAATCTATAAACCTACGTTACTTTTTGCTTTTCAAACGATGGCGGTTAACTAAAATTGGCGGTTAATCGAAGTTTCACTGTAATTCATCGGAAAGGAAGATGATTTTTCTGATTGGTAAAGTCTGAAAGTAAGTCTTCTCTAAGTCTTCTTACATTGTTTAAAAAAGACTGCCAATATTTCAGTTTTTTCCCTTAATCGTTGTAAGACAAAGGCATTGAATTATTAACGCAATATAAGAAAAAAAACTGATTTCTCTTTAAATTCACGTGAGAAATTTTTAAATAATGACATCTGTTTTATCTAGTAATTTATTTACCCATTTTCTGAAAGTGAGAATGAGTAAATCAATACATGTCAAAAGACTTTCTTAACTTCATAAATTCAGTTCTAAGTTGTGCAGCTAAAACATTTGGAGATAAGTTTTTCACAGTGGTATTCACCAAGTTAGTAGATTCCAAAAATTATGTAACACCATACATTTGAGGTTTGCTAAATATTTTGTTATAACAAAGAAAATCAATGAGATCCAATGATATTTTGGGTCAATCGCTTCTTTTTTCAAACACTTACTTTTAATGACTGCAAGCGAGAAATTGCGGCTTGAATTTAAGTAACTGTTATGGTGTGATCAAATCTACTGACTAAAACTTTTTTTTGAAAAACAATACTCCATCTATTCACATTTATTCACGTAATATTATTTAAGAGAAGAGTATCTACTTTTAATAAAATGTTGAAAAAAAAGTTGAACGTTTTTTTCCCTACCTGTCATTATCTGTCAACTAACTCAACTCAAGCATGAAAATTTAAGCACAGATCAAAACAATACGCAAAGATTTGAGTTTCGGAAAAGAGTATATAAATACTCACCGGAACTTTAGACCGATATATAGACAGAGGTTATTGAATATTTGAGCATTCTTCAGCACAGCTCAGCTGCGGTTCTTGCTTTGATATTGAGAATAGTATTTGTATTTCACAATGGTAAGTGCAACATGAATGCATCTGTAGTTAAAATTAATAATAACTAGTCGCTTTTGGCGACCAACTGTTTACCCGTAATATTAATAGCCTGCAACCTGAAGAAATAATTTCGCGAATTTATGATTGTAGAGGCTGATGGACTCTTCTAAGGTTTTATCTTACCATATACCTCAAAAATGGAGGGTGATAGGTGACAGGCGACCATTTATTACATATCCAAAGGTCATAAGCTTTCATATGAAATAAAAATTGTCGAAATCGATCCAGTGTTTGGGGCTAGGGGAATGTTTGAAGGTTTTTTTTCCATAGAGAATGCACAGTGGAGAAGTATTTTTTGATTTCCCTCTAAAATGGAGGGTGGTGGGGGGCAGGCAACCATTGATGACATAACTAGAGGTAATAAACTTTCATATGAAAAAGATATTGTCTAAATCGGTCCAGTGGTTGGGGCTGGACTGGTCTTATGATTTTGCCAATTATTTTTAATATATAGATTAAAAGTAATTGTTACCAAATAGAAAAAACTATTTTTGAGCTATAACTCATTTTTACCACTTTTGAAAAAGAGTATGCAGTTTCATGGCACTCAATTTTTGTTAGTAGAAATTTGGCGCATGTAAAGCTTTGTTTCTCCATATATTAGTCTTTTGCTCCCGGCATAGATGGATGGCCAGGATAATGTTTTAGCTCTGCATGTGGGCTGCCTGACCCATATTCCGTATGACTAAGTCATCAAGATTTTACCCCCTATGCGAAACTGGCCTATCTGTCCTCTGAGCACCTTGTATATAGTTTCACAACTATAACTTATTGTGATTGCAAGATTTATTTCTAATGAGAGAAGACAAGAATAAGTAATGCCATATTAAATTATAATTAAACAGCACAACATTTAAAGGTCAGTAACAGTCTTAAATTATTCTTTTCTAGAATACTTCTCTTTTTATCATTGTATTGATCTGTACCATGCTGTTGCTGACGAATGCCACTGCCAATCCTGTACCTGAAACAGAACTTCGTCATCATCACCATCACGGGCATCATCATCATCATCATCACGGACATCATCATCATCATCATCACGGACATCATCATCACCATCATCACGATCACCATCAGCACCATGGCCACCATCATCACCATGGTCATCATCATCATCACCACCATGGTCATCACCATTAAAGAGATACGATGCCTTGAAATCGTATTACTCTTAATTAAGAAGCATTAAAAAGTTTCTATTTGTTTTCCTTTGCATTACTCCTACAGTTTACACTATTGATATCCTGAAATTGCCAAACAATCATTGTTATCTTTTAGCTTAATTCAAAGCAGTAATATTAGTAAAAGGATCATCATAAATAGTTACCAAAGGCTTTTTCTGCAAGTTAGTGTATAGAAGCATGTACTCCTATGAAAGTTTCGAAGTTCAATAAAGAATTTTGTTTTAAAAATATGGTCATTATTTTTATAATTATTCGAACTTGTTCATTAAACATTTTCTGAAAATTAACTTCAGTCAATAAACAAATGAACAGATAATAAATAAAATGGCAATTATTCCTTTGTTGCAGTTTGAAATGAAATGGATGAAAATAGATAATTCTTTATTTAAAACATGATAAGGAGGAATACTGGTCATGACAAAATTTTCGCAAGATATATTTAACTATCAAATAAAAATACTGAAATATGTTGCTTCCATTTAAATCGAAATATCTATTGTATTTTTAGTAAATTGAATAAAAAAATAAATGTTTCCACAATAAACTATCTGATGCTTAGTTGAATTCAAAAACATGAGAGACACGGCTACTTACTTCTCAATAAAAATATGTGAATACTTTTGAAGATAATATAAGTTTAGATAAATTCTTTATTCCCTTTCAATATTGGTTTCATTTACAATCGCTGTTTTTGAAAGATATCAGTTCTTTTCAGAAACATGTACTCTCTATCGTAAATGAGGGAAAAAAGGAAAAATTCTTTCATTAATTTCACTTAAAATTTTATCAGTTTGGAGAATTAAAATTTATTTATATTTTAATAATCGACAGATGTTTCTAGGATTGTGCCCAGTTTCCTGGATAGTCTGATGTCAGAGTCCCGCCATGCCAAAGGGTCATGGGTTTAAATATGAATAACGCCAATCATCCGTGACTTCTGAGCCTTTAATCTATCAGAGTGAAGCGTCCCCCACCTGCTATTTTGAAATATGAGAAGGGTCCTGTGCAGTGGCGATTCGTCCATTAGGGCTGCAGTCCCCCTGAAATTGTTTTAAAAGCTTTTATTTTCGTTTTTATTCTAATTGACTTTCCTTTCCATTTTAAGAGTTCAATGATAATCGAAAATGACAATAAAGTAATAAAAGAAGTAAAAGGAAGACGGAAAATAAATCAAAAATTAAGAGAGAGAGAGACATCAGAGCTGTAGAGAATTTGTCTCTCCTAGAATCGAAATTTCCCGCATTGAGCAACGCAGAGCTCTCAATCGGAAGAGAAAAGCAACCCTTTCTCCCATTGAAATTACAACCCCGTGAACTGCACTCCGGAGCAGCTCAAGCTCTGCGCGACTTCCTCATTTGGCCTTTTTTCGCTTTCTGTCGGTAGTAAAGTCGTTAAGTAGTTTTTTAAAATCAAATTCTGGAGGAGTTGTAATTTTTTGCTTTTTGTGTTTTTTGGGGTGCTGATTACGAATCTGAGGTTTTCCACCAAAACTTTTGTTCGAATTTGAGTTATACCCAAAAAACATGAAAAACATTTTACTAGTTTTTTGCTTATAACTCAGAAACTATCAAATTTTAGTACCATTATATACCAAAATAATCAGCACGAAGTTTCCTACAACTTAGGTCAATGCAACTTCTGCAGCACTGTTTGTTTCTGATCTGGCGAGCCGCCACTGGTCCTGTGTCATTCTCGTCACCTAATGATGATGTGGTACATCGGCAAAGGGTCTTAGGGTAAATTCAAACAGTTATTTTATTCCAATTAGTTAGTAACAATTGTTTTCAAACATTGATATTTAATATTGTAGCGGTTACAATTCACTGCCTTCTCCTTTTTATGGTAGGTGGCGCTGCTAGAGCCACCCGGGTTTTTCCCATGATGCTTCTCTCTCTTCTTGACTGTGTACTTGTCTCGTGATGTTGTTCTCTGTCTTGTACCTTTTAATGTACCGTGTCGTGGAACTTAGCCATCTAATAAAAATGGTTCCTGAAATTTAATTGATTCTTCAACAGCGGCATTCCATATAAACATGAGTCTCGTCCCTCTACAATATAATAAAACTTTTGGAAGGTATCGGACACATCTGGTTAGTGATTGCAAACACATGGAAATTACTACTCCTGGTGGGAACAAAACAATATGAAAAACTAATTATATTTAAAAATATTAAACGTTAATAATAAATTAAAACGTTAAACGAAAAAATAAATTGAAACGTTAAAAACGTTAATATGCGTTATTTGTTTGAATGTTGAGCTGTGGAGGTTTAGAGGCAAGTTCTTGTCTTCATGATCAGAGGATTATGAGTTCCTCATCCGGATCCACCAATTCCATTTTTTCATCAAGTTCTTCATTATTAATAAACAAAATTAGTAAGAAAACCATCTTGACCTGTAATATTTCAGTCAAAATTTCTGATTAAATAAATTTAGCTAAAGTTTTATTTTTAATTGTTAATCAGTGCTTCCTTTTACTATTTTATTTTCCTACGTTCACATTCAGAATGAGGTAGCGTAAAAATATTTGATTCATAAATAGAGATCGTGGAAATCAGAAACTGGCTCGCGAGCAAAAATGAAGAAAAGGTTGTTGCTAAGTAAAATAAAACCATTTTTAAATTCTAACTCTATGGAGATTTATATTTATTTGTGAATTCTGACTGACCGAATGCAAACACACACACAAAGAAGACTCCACCTAATATGACGCGTTTCGTGTTTAGCTTCGTACTATAGCGAAGAAAATAGATTATTCAGTCTGGAGCTTTCACTAATGACCGATTGGGTTCAAAATTTAAAACAGATCTACAATTTTACTGTCAAGTTTAAATACCAAATTTCATTTATCCAGCTCATTGTGTTTTTGAGTTATCAGTTTCCCATACGCACCAATAAGAGTATCGAGAAAGAGTCAATACTTTGACAGATTTATTCCAAAATTTGATACAGATTTACAAATCTAAGATAAATCCATATTTCAAATTTTATTTAGTGGCCATCCTAGTGGTCTGAGGGTTTGAGTTATCGTGTTTACATGCTCACAGACGGGCAGACAGACAGACAAACGTCCCGTTTACGGATTTTGAAAAACCTTCAATAGACATAAAGGGTTTTTTTCACTTTTCAACACTTTTAGCACCAAATTTCATTCGTACAGCTTTTTCCATTTTTGAGTTATAGTGTTCACAATCACACAGACATATGCATGTAATAAATTTGGAATTTTCCTATTTTTTAAATAAAAGACTGCTTAACTTTTTAATTTATGGATTTATTATTTATACTTAAATTTTAGTATAAAAATAACTGCCACTTTAACTGTAAGAAGTCCAAATTCAACGGGTTATAAAGTGTTGGGGACTTCCCCCGTTTTCTCAGAAATATTTAAGACACATACGCGCTGTACTCTGCTCGTTTTGTGTTTTGGACGCAGTGCTTACGACACGTCACTTTGGTTGGTGGTCATGTTTTCGTTCTGCAATTCTAAAATAGTCGTCAAGATGAAATTTTCTTCGCAACATTAAAAAGATGAAATAAAGAAATGGCTGAAGCAAAAATGCTTCGACCTTATTTTCTAAATATATATGTAATATTTCTAAATATATATACATATATACCGTCACTCCACACACAGATAGATAGAGAGACATAGTTCCAAAATATTTGTTTCGGAGTCACGTTTATCTAAAATGTGAAGATGCATAAAAACTTCGAGGACAAAGTGTCTCAAAACTACAATTATTTCTCTTTGTATACTTAGTATGAGAAAAAAAATTGGCTCAATTTTTTAAAAATTTTAATCTGAATTCACACAATTACTTTTTGGCCTTCTACACGTTTTGAAACTGACTTTTCCATCCAAAATAGTGAAAATAATGAAAGCAAATGAGTGACAAACAATGTACTTTGTTTTGTTTAAACGTGCAGTCTTTTTAAACTGTTTGAAATGTTCTTGAATGTTTGCTTTAAAAGGTAGATAAATTTGAAGGTCATAGAATTAACAGCCTTTTCCTCTCTATATTTGTAACCTGTCGTTAAATTTGATTAAACAATACCAGACTGTTTGCATTTCAAAGCTTTTTTAGATCCGTTCACTTGATAAATCGTGCTAAGGACACATTTCTCTCAAATTCCTGTTAAACATACAGAAAAAAGCGGAGATTCTATAAAAAGAGATTTTATTGCAATTGATCACGACATTAATCAATTGTAAATAAAGGGCATCCATTTCTGTCCTTTAAAAAATGTCTCAAAATTTAGATTCTTCCTCTTCGTTTTTTTTTTGTTGGTGTTGTTGCTTGTTTGTTCTTGTTATTCTGAATTGTCAACTAATCCTACTGAAGCACAAAAATAAATATAGAGTGAAAAAAGAATTCATTTATTCCTATCAGCAAATGCGTGGGAATTATAGATATTTCATTAGCAAAAGTAACCAAATATCAGTACAATTATTTTTAGAATATTTCTTTGGTAGCTGTTTTACTGACCCAAATATCAGTACTAATATAATTAAGAAAAATACCATTGACTAACTGATTCACTCATCACGAAATCTCCCTTACCGCTAGGGACAGAATTACATGAAATTTGGCACATAGTTACCTCCTGCATAGTTAGTGATCACTAAGAAGGAATTTTTCAAAATCATAATCAGATTCTTAATTACCTAATTACAAATTAATGGAGATTTTAATGAAGCAACATCTACAAATTAATGGATATTTTAATGAAGCAACATCTACAAATTAATGGAGATTTTAATGGATTTTAATGAAGCAACATCTTCAAAGTACAGGGTGTCCGTAAGAGCCCTAGCACACTTGATTATATTTCGTCAGCAAGAGAGAGCAAAACCGCTTCTAGGGGGTTTGAACCGGTTTTATTAGCCAAAAGCGAAGATGGGAGCTTTCCAGCAAAGCGAAAAAGATCCATCCAAGTTCATGGGCGTGAATAACTGAACCAATCAGGTTCGACTCGCCAGTGACGTCATTGAAAACTTAGGCGCAATTTTCGGGCTACAGAAGTCATTTCATAACTTGTTAGCATCTTAATTTTTTATTGAAATAAGGTAGATGATCCAGTTTTTGCCACATTAAGAGAAAATTTGAATTGGAATTTTCACAGTGGATGGCTGGTTTAAGTTTTTTTAAGTCGTACTAACACTATTCTTTAATAAATTTTATTGCCTGTTAATTAAAAAATCTTTCTCTGTAAAAAAATTATATTTTGAGTTATGAATTTTTAAATAATATATCTTAATTTGTACCAGTTTTGGCCACATAAATATCATACAATATAACAGGCATTTTACTGAAAGTTAAGCAAAAATACAGCATTTTCATGCAGTATGTATTTTATTACATTTTCCTTCTTTATAAGTCAGTTTTTCGTTGCGTGTAAAATAACTGAATATCAAATTTCTTAATTTTAATCAATTTGTTGTGTGTCAAAGTTTTACATTATTTGTTTGAGATTTTTCTTGTTTATATTTCATAAACATTCAGTAAATTTCTAATTCTTATATTATAGCTATATTAAGCAAAAATTAAATAAAATAATATGATTCTTGGAAAAAATTAATGCATCTATTAGTTTGTATCTATGGATATTATACATAAATTAAGTCTTAAATGATATAAAATTTATTAAAAAAGAGGCTAGTACTGTCCCATAAAAGCATTTCCATAGATGACCAATCTTTTGTAAATGTTCAAGATATTATGATGAAGCTACATTTTCACAAAAAACAGGAGACTTTCAGTGACAGAGAAATCTTTTGGTGCGTAATTTGCCAAGTTTAATATTCATTAATCTTGCATTATAAGTATGCATTGAAGCCATGGATAAATAAACAAATATGATGCATTGTATGTTTTATGCTATTAAAAAATGCTTTGTCGCTTGTTACTTAAAAATAAATATTAAAAAGGTATAGATAATTAATAGATTTAGAGTGAGTGTAATATAAATCTTAACATGTAGAGAATATGTTTGCATTTTTTTTCAAGCGAAAAAAAAATTCTTTGAGAATAAACATTCAAAATTTACAAAAGTGGTCCATTGTACCCTGGTCTCCCCTATACATGATGTATACACTTGTACAATTTTTTAAAAAAGGGCTGAATTTATATGCAAGTACTTAAAACATCCCTTTAGGAAATAAGAAAAACCCCTCATAATCCCTAAAGATAATTCATTTTAGAATTAACAGTTATTTCTGACAGCCTGACGATGAAAGATTGCAACACTTGTGAGTACTTGATACATGTTCATGCCTTTTAATTTTCTTACAAGTCGCATGTTAAGGAAAAATGTAAGAATCATATTGTAAATTACTAAAGAAGAGTTTGTTTAAGCTGTAGGAATGCATCTTATTGGTTAATATCAAATCAGTGGCTAATTTCTGGACAAATAAATGCGTTTTGTCCAAAAATGGTACAGTTTCCAAAAGTTGGAGCATCTAACCTTTATCTTTTTATTTACTATGTATACATTTCTTTAGGGATTTTTTTTTTGCCTTTTAACTATGTTGGTAAATTATATACGTAAATAAAGCTGAAACACCAATTTTTTTGTGTGCTGTAGAAATCAAAACAATTGAAAATATTTTCTTGGATTTTTTCGCAAATACTATGTGTCGTCTGCACATTCGCAATAATTAATTCTTGACCGTTTTCAATTTTTTTAGAAAGTTTCAGACGGTGAGAGGATTTTTGTGAATTATAATATTTTATCTGCGTCATTTTTACATTCAAGATTTTTCTTCTTTTTTGTTCCTTCTGTTTTAAAATCACCCCATCATCATCACCACTAAAGCTGCCTCAATGTAGATCAAAGTATATTGGTATCCATGAAGACAAAAGCAATAAACGAAAGTGCGAAGTCCAACGCGGAAGTGAAAGGACATCGAAAATACAAACGCCAAAAAAAAACTATTTGCATCGCCTCAAGGCAATTTACATTGCAACTGTCATCCCTTTTTTCGGGGCTGTCAGATCGTAAAGAAGGGGCGTCCAACCCCCTTCGGTCAAGGACACATTGAAGGAGAAACCGTCCATCGAATACTTGGGGGTACCAGAATAGACCCCTTGCTCTCCCTTGGTGACGAAATATAAGCAAGTGTGCTTCCATCATAATGCATCTTTACAATTTAGGTTTTAATAACTTCAAAACTATACTAGATAATAACAAACGGTTTTCAACATGTGACAAGTTAACTCAAAAAGTTTTTGTTTTTCAGTAGACGCAGATGTGGACGCCACATGAGGAAGCTCAGTGTGTAGCCCGGTTCATACAAAGTCCGATGTCCAGGTTCCACGGAACTTTGGGACAGAGTAAAGGGAACCAGCGTCCCGACCAACTATTCGGGTTTGATATACGTCATTTACGGAAACTGGTAGTGTTCGCCATAAATAGGGGACGGGACACCCATCTGATTCAGACGCTAATGCTGCATTTTGATGCAACCCTGCTGCATATTATCTCTCGGTTCTTTGAGATCGGGTTCGAATTTTCAGTGCTCTAGTGCGCCACGGAGCTCATGTAGATTTCGATGAGTTCTGTGATTGGCGTTTCTTTTATGCAAATTTCTCACTTGTATATATATGTGTGTGTTGCTTTTCTGTTAGAGATTATTCCCTCTTTACTCTTTTTCTGTATCTGTACTGACGGACTATGTGTCCAGATGCCCAGTGGGGTGAGATATATCGAGGTGAGATCGATTGACTTTATAATAAATACCTTTTATGCATTCTTGGTCTGTTTTCATGCTCTGCCCTGCTCATATGCTACAGCTTCTGCTTTTTCACAATTTTATGCCTGACTTCTTCGGCTTGAAATATATCACATTTTGGTATCGGACTTTGTCTCTAAGAACCAGGCAACACACTGAACTTTCTCCTGTGGCGTCCACAATTTTCGTCAAAACCGGAAGACGAAAAACTTTATAATTAGTTAAATATTTGTTAGTTAATTAGATAATTAGTTAATTTGACAGATTACTTTGATTTGATATTTAATTAAATATGACGGCACCAAGATTTGTTTTGTAAATTTAATATAAAATAGCCAAAAAAGATAGATATTTAAATAAGTGTTTCCTTTATCCTTTTTGATATAGAAAAATATTTCATTAATTTCAAAATGGTTTTGGGCTTTCCTGCCTTAGTATTTTCTTTTAACTGTCGAAGGAGATTTAAATTTATCCTATCCTTTAAAGACACGTATTAAATTTGCCACTCAAAATGTTTAATAATTTTTATTCTCTTATGTGTTAAGAACAGAGCGACTATTATCTCTGTAACCAGAAAATTCTCCAGATGAGCCCATTTTAGTAGTATTTAAGTGTTTCATGTAATGTGATTTTACCGTATGACAAAGTAATGTTCGCACAATTATATTGTAACCTAGATTAAATAAATTAATTTTTAAATCTAGAGACTTTCTTCATTCGTATCAAGAGTCAATTTCTTGTAACTGTTTCGGATAGGCTGGCATAACGTAATCTAGAAGATATTTGCACTGCTGGGATGTTTATTTCTTTGACTCCTACTTATTGAATGTTTAAGTGTTGGGATATAAAAAAAATTTACCAATGTACTGACCAATAAATCTAGCATAACCTTTTGAGTAGAATAATAGAACGATGATATAGTAAAAAAATTAAATGTCATGAAAACAGAATCACGACGTAAATATTGCAATGTGTAGAAACAATAAAGTAATCGGCTATGTCTGTATTGATAAATGTGTAATATTTCATTACTTTTATAACATTAACGTAAAGGAATCTACCTTTGCCTCCCAGATTGCTAAAAGGGATTTTTATAAATATGCGATCATTTTGCTAAACAGCTAAATAATATTATTTGAAGCCAAGAAATCATTTTTTTACTGAGAAAAAGCTTTGGAAAATTCTAATATTTTATTTTTATTACGTTCGAATAAATTTACTCGATATAAAACTATTTCGTAAATTATTAGTTTAACCCTCTAACTGTGACGTCCTTTGAACACCCGTTTACTTAACTATTAAACGCCCAGTGTTGCCTTTAAGCAGCAAACCCAATTTTGTCTTTTAAAATCTTGAGAACTAAGACTGAAGCTCTAATGCCTGTTGTGGCCAATAGGATACATACTAAAAATTTTATTAAATCAATTTACAACATATAGATGACAGCCTTAGTGCTCATCTTAATATAAATAAAAGTCATTGTGGGTATGTGGATATGTATGTGGGTATGTATGTGGCTATGTATGTGGCTATGTTCCACATCTCCTCCTAAACCAATGGACGGTTTTTAACCAAATTTTGTACACTTATTATTTAAGACAAGGGGAAGACACTTATGAACTTTTCTAAGTCCCAAAGTTAATTAAACAGTAAGTTAATTAGAAAATAACCGAAACCGTTTTTCCTCAGTAACTTCGGAGCAGATTGTCTGACAAAACATATTTTTATACCATCTTAAAGTTCAAATTTTTACCTTTTCAATGATACCAATTTCATTTCTGTAACATTTTTCCTTCGATTGTTATTAATTTTTAAAAGTTCAGACAACAATTAAATAATTAACAAATCCCATTGACTAGGCGATTCTCGATGAAGAATATTTTATTTTTCAATCGACTGTCACGTGATCCTTCAGGAATGCGAAAACATGAGGAATAAATTCTTTTTAAAATCAAATATCACGTAATCCTTCTTTCCGCTGTAACTTCGGAACAAATTGTCCGATACAAATTATTTTTATACCATCTTAAAGATACAAATTTTGCCTTTGCAATGATACCAATTTTGTTTCTGTGACATTTTTCATTCAATTTTTATTAATTTTTTAAATTTTACGTGCAGACGATTTTGAAATAACGCAAATTTATAGCTACTCAGTTGCTAGGAGATGGTTAGACTTTGAACTAATTTACCTTTATTTCTGAAAATTTTGCTTATATTTATAAGTATCCATAAAATAAGGCAGAATTTACATGTATCTGTCTGTCTGTCGGTCAATCGGTTGGTCACAAGAACTCCTCCTAAACGGTGAACGGTAGCGACGTGAAATTTACACACGGCATTCTAGAGCATATTTTTAGGTCAAAGGTGTTATTTTCAACTTTCAGAGTTAATTAGTTCTTAAGATATTTAATTAAATAACGAA
>BGPR01028837.1:0-19685 GCA_013235015.1 Araneus ventricosus | reverse complement strand
GTTGATACAAAATCTTATCCAATATGCCTTTATTCATCCCTGTAGGCAAGAAAATTTTATATGTATAAGAATATTATTTGGGTGTTTTCCAGCGTTTGTTTGAAGCAATTCGTCGAAAAGGACTTGAATTGTGGCGAGGTAACTCATAAGTTTTGCATCATGATAATGCGTATTCTCACAGTGCCATTATTATTCGTCAATTGTTGACAAAAAATGTAACTAATACGGCTGTACAAGCTCTGTATCAACTCAAGGCATGTTTTGAGGACTGGAAAGAATGTTGGCAAATTTATTTTGCTTTCGAATTTCAAATTTTTAATCTCATTATAATTTTGCAATTATCTTAATTAAGTTTTCTTAACTTTTAGACATTTAGACTTAAAAAAATGGAAAGAAACTTCTAATCTTCACAAAATTTATTATTTTGGAAATTCTGATAGTTAAGTATTTTAAAATATTTTTGTTAGGTTTCGTTAGAAACAAGATAAGGATGCCAAATTTTAATTTTTTCAAGTGATAAATTGCTAAATTTGGCTTATAATTAACACTGGTAAGATGTAACGATCGGCATCCATCTTAATTGTTGGCTAAAGATTTGCGAACTTACGGCGATGGGACCGTACCTTTTTTAAAATCTTATAGATCGATATTTATAATTTTTCTTGATACTATTTTTGGAAATTTAGTTTCTTTTTGAGATTATTTTTATTAGTTTTACAAAACCTTTATATATATATATATATGCAAATCATAAACTAATAATTCATTAATTAAGCAAAACCACCAAATCGAAAACAAAATCTAAAAAATTGAAAATACTACAGATACCAAGAACAAAAGGTAAGTTTAAACATTTAGATGTTAACATGTAAAAGAGCTCTTATGCTATCAAAAATATCGAAAAAGGCAATCCAAGTATATGGAGTTTTCAACAACTAAATTAGTTGCTTTGCTGTGGACAAGCTTTAGCCAGGTTAAATCAATTTTGCTGTACAAACCATCCCTGTTACTAAAGTTGTTGAAAAAACAGACAGGGTAATTTACCCTAAAATGAAAGAATTTAGAAAGAAAAATCGCACATTAACCCTAACTCTAAAACATCACTATATGGAAGGTCCTAAAATTAAATATATGTAATGCAACAATATATTACACTATTATATTACACTAAAAACAATAAATACATCATTCAATAAAATATCCATGCTTATTCATTAAGAATTATAAAATCAGTGTCTCTACTCATCCTTACGAGTATTCCACATTTTTAATATAAACCACCACTTAGCTTGACTTCACAGATTGTCAAAACTAGATTTCTAACTACGATTCAACATAAATTGACCAAATAATATAGTTAATTTTGATATTAAAGAATTAGTAAGATGCATTTATTAAAAATCTGAAAACCTGTTAAAATATGTAGTACAATTAATTATCTAAATTTTATAAAATAAAATATTTGAATATTAGTATTCCAATCTAGTTTTAAGAAATATTTCAATTTATAAATCCTGGCGCCATCTGTGTATTTAATCTGAAACTATTAAATCAATAACGAAATTGAATAAAATTACACATTACAAACAATATAAGAAAAAATACAAACCTACAAGCAAAGAATTATAAATATTCCATTAAATACCAATATGAATGCTTTATTGTAAGTAACCTAAATAATTCCTATCTATATAGACTCTTAAAAAACTTTTTGACATTCCATATACCAATGCAAAACTGCAAAATTTTTAAGTTCTTAATTCTATTATTATTGTCTGTTACCAAATTATTATTTCTAATTATAAAATTTTTCACTAAATTCTTGAAGACAGAAATGATAAGATTACTATCCCAAAAAGAAAATTTATTAATTTGAAAATTAAATGCAGTTCTTTTATCAAAGATATCTGTTATTATTTTATTATCTATAATTTTTATATCTAGATCTAGAAATTCTGCAGCTAATTCATTGTCATTAGTTTTTATTAGTTTTAAATAATCAGGATATAAGTTAATTTGTGACTTAAGGTTTATTTCTTTATTAAATAAAATCAAATCATCTATATAACGAAATGATATACTATGGCTATTATTAATTAAATCTTTCTCATAGTAGTGTAGGTATATATTTGGTAAACTATTGCTAGCTGGACATCCTTGAGGTAATCCTTTAATTTGATGGTAAAACCTATTATCAAAGAACATATAATTTTCTTTTAGTACAAGATTAATAAGATTTTTAAATTTATTAATGATAATATCTTTTTAAGACCAAAATCTTTATGTATATTTACTAGGGTATTAATCAAATCTTCTATATCCATACTAGTATATAAATCCTGGAAGTCAAAAGTTTTTGTAAAGTATAAATAAAAAGAAATAAGATAGTTGTGCATTCATGATTCTACATTATTTATTATGTTATAATTTCTCTTAATTTAAAGTTCAAGCAAACAATCTGTTTTAATGTAAACTGAATATGTTGTGTCAGATGTTGATACAAAATCTTATCCAATATGCCTTTATTCATCCCTGTAGGCTTTGAAAAAAAGATAATGTATAGGATTACGCAACCTTTTTTCCAGTTCGTTTTTTTTTTTTTTTTTTTTTTTTTGCTGTTCAATTCGACCATTCGCAGATATTTATTTCCAAAAGCTTAATTTTAAATTGCCTTGTTTCGAAAGAATGTTTAGAAAAATGTTATTCACTTGTTCATAAATTTCAGTTTCCATTAATTTTATATTTTTCAATTTTATTAAACAACAGAAGTGAGATTTTAAATAGGTGTATACGCCTTAGCCATCGTTTAACAAACAGAAAAGTCAATATTCTCGGCCAGTAGTGTTCCTTAAACATCGATAGACTATAGATACTATCGAAGCCAAATCGAAAGTATCGGGTTTTCGGAACTATCGACTGAAACAATCGACAGTATCGATAGTTTACTCCCAGGCAATACTATCGATAGGTGCATTTTCAATCGACAGTTTTAAAACTATCGACTGGAAATATCGATAGTATTGATAGTTTCTAAACTATCGACTGAAAGAAAACCTATTGATATTATCACCGGGGAGAAAACAATCGATAGTTCAGTCTATAGTTTTCCCAAACTATCGACTGCACTATCGATAGTTAAACTATCGATGTTTAAGGAACACTATCGGCGAGGGAATATTGACTTTTGTTGCCAAGGGCGGATAGTTACACTATAAATAAAAAAAGATTTAGCATTGTCACAGATCAGAATTCAAATTAATCATTCACTGGTTGTTCAGTTAAAGATTATTCAGTTTTCCCCTAAATAAAAAAAACAAAATAAATAAATGTGAGTGAAGACACAAAATATTTACTTTACCAAATCATTCCGTTGGTTTGACAAGGTTATAACTGACATTTTCGCCGAAATTGAGATTATGAGTTTGTACTATTATACTAAGTTAGATCTATAAAATGAACTGACTCTAGTTGAATTCGAGTTATAAATAAACGAACTACTATTGTGCCATGGTTCTATCGTTGTAGACGATATTTATACTTTTCGGTTTGACAAAGTTATAACTGCGTTTTTTCCGCGAGAAGGTTCTATCTGCTTTCATTTTGACCACTAATCAGTTGTATCATTAGACTAGCAGGCTATGATTGTTTGTTTGAGCACTAAAGAAGATTTGTATTCATTATAAAAGTTCTGTGCACTGTTTTAAATAGAACAAAGTTAAATTCATTGGCATAGCAACATGGAAAAAAAGTTGAGCGATCTAGAAAGTTTGCCTGATTTATTCAGCGACACAGGCAATGAAATTGATTTCGTCCACTCCACATCAAGGGAGAGCAGCGATGACAGTTTCATTCAGAGTTTGAGGTAAGTCTCTTTATTGTAATATTTAATTATTTTGGAATACGGCATTTTTAAGGAGAATAATATTTTCGCATATTATATTGCATAAACTATAATATAAAGCTACACTGTTAGCGTACTATTTCTAACCACGCCCTTTATTATCAGCTAAACTTTTTTTTCTTCTTTTTTGGTAACTGGAGGAAGAAGGAAAGGCGTTTAACGCTTAAAGAAGTGTCTTCATCTGAGCCAAATAAGCCGAATCAAACTAATATAAATTATCCGGAATCGAAGACAAAGAACAAATTGATGTTCCAAACACAGAGATTAATGAGTAAGTTTAGTTTTCTGATAGCTATATTTATTTACAACTTTGTATTGTTGTAAATGTTTGATGTGCCGCCTGGAATAGCCTAGTCCTACGGCTTTTAAGAGAAAAAATGAATAAAAGAGGAAAAAAATAAATAATCTTTCATAAAGGTAAAGTTACTCTGGCCACTATATTTTTAATTTATAATTTAAGTTTATTTTTATTTGTTAAATATTTGACCATAATATGTTGTTAGTTTTTTTTATTCTTTTCATCTCAAAAGGGGAACATTTTTTGACTTAAGAATAAAATCCCCTTTGGGCAATATAATACGTGCCCTACCGTAAAAGATTTGTTTCGAACTCGATATTAATGATTTGTATTATTATTTTTAGAATACAAGAACGTGACCAAACCCCAAAGAAAGCTAAGAAAATTGTGGCTAATCCTATGAAATGGAAGTGTAATGCAAGGAAAATAGCTCTCCAAACAGGCAAATCTTACATAAGCAAAAGGAGAAAAAATGTGCCAGAAAGAAGAGTGAAAACATTGATAAACTGTAATTTGCAATGTGAATTTAAGTGTGGGGCAACAATTTCAGACACAGGGCACTCAGATATTCATGATTCATATTATTCCTTAGGCACAGCTACAGTAAAAAGGCATTTTCTTATTAGCACACCGTGTCTATTGTTAACGGCAAAACCAAAGAGATTGAGAACGGAACAACGAGTCGAAGCGGAAGATGATGATTGGATGGAAGATGAAGACGAAGCAGATAATGAGAAGGAAAAATAGAAAAATTAAGTCGTCAAGAAGAAAGTTTTCCTTTAAGTACTTTTTCGTGAAGGGAGAAAAAATACAGATATGCAAGTCTTTTTACTTAGGAACATTGTCTATATTACAAAAGCCAGTATACATTGCACGTTCAACTAAAAATGTAGATACCAACACACAAACCCAGAACCAAAGAGAAAAGAACGGAAAAAGTATAAGAGTACCCAAAGGATACCCAATTTTAGTAAGAGAACACATAAAGTCCTTCCCCGTAGTGAGTCCCATTACTTCAGGGCTCATACAAAAAGGGAATATCTGGATTCTCACCTCAGTATTGGGAAAATGTATGAACTGTACGACAACAGTGTCGCATTGAAAAAATAACTGCAGTTAGAAAATCAATGTACTACAGAATTTTTGTCACGGAGTTTAACCTTGGATTTCACTCCCCAAAAAGCGACAGATTTGACCTTTGCGAGAAATTCAAAGTGGCGAAACAAACTCAAACACTGACAGACGACATTAAATATGAGTGTGAAGTGTATCAAACGTCAAAAATGAATATGCGAGAAATTAGGAATGAGGAGAAGAAAAACAAAGATTTGCCTGTATTGCTATTTGACTTACAAAATGTAATACCGAATCCACATGTTAATAATAGTTCTTTATTTTACCTGAGAAAATAAAATTAAACGTCTACAACTTGACTGCGTACGATACACCTACTAAACAAGTATATTGTGCCTTGTAGAGTAAAAATTTATCTGGCCGCGTTGGTAATGATATTGCTAGTACTTTTCACAAAATAGTGACCGTACTAACTGAGGAAAACGACATAACTGAGTTGATAACATGGTCGGATTCGTGCGTTCCACAAAACAGAAATTCAATCATTTCAAACTCAGTTCTACATTTTCTCAAGGATAAACTTCAAGTAAAGTCAGTAACTATGAAGTACTCTTTACCAGGACATTCATGCATCCAGGAAGTTGATAGCGTTCACAGCAACATTGAAAGAGCCATGAACAAAACTGACTTCTAATCTCCAATTGGATTAATTAGAATTTTAAAACAAGTCAATCCAAGACACACATATCGTGCCATCCAAATACGGCCTGATGACTTTAAAGATTTTCAAGGAACAGCAAAGCTCTTAAATTATAAGATTGTGCCATTCACTAAAGTGGCAATTTTAACGGTGAATTTCAAAACATTCACGACAAATTGGAAACTGGAAATTTTGCAAATATCAAGTTTGCTGAGACATCTATAAGAGGCTCGAAAAAACATATTAAACAGAAAAAGAAGACAGAAAACCGCAATTTTAGTGTATTCCAATTAACACCTAAGGTTCAAAAGGCTACCGAAGAAGTAAGTGATCAAAAAAAGAAAAATATAAAAACAGCATTTTCTTTCATGCCTATACAGGATAGAAAATATTATAATGCTATATTACATTTTTAATAAACCTACTAAACAGTGCCTTTCCATTTATCATGATACAAAATGTTATTTTATTTTTTTTCCATTAAATTTAGAATCGAGTTAGAATTTTATACCACACCATTGTAATTTATATAATAAAAGTGTTACTTTGACAAAGTTCTATGTGCAGTTAGAACCATGTCTCTTTCGCGAAAGCTATTTCTGTTTTGAGCAAGCTCCAACTGCATTTTGCTGTGTTCGAAAAAAAAGAAATGAAATATAATTTTTGGTATGGAACTTCTAAATAAAAGTGTTTTAATGTAATTATTAAAATATTAATTCAATTAGATCATAAATAAACAAATTGTAAACGGTGAAAACTTTAAACTCGTTTCTTTCAAAACTTACTCGGATGCAATTAGAACATTGTCAAGTCAAATAAGACACCGAAATGTTACAGACGAAATAAAATTTAATTTTCTTCAGTCATTTAATTTAAACTCTAAAATATTACGTGTGGTAAAATCGTTTGTAACTGTATAATTTTTGGAAGGATTAAAAATATTTCATTTCGTTTGCAAACACAGACGATAATTTCTTTCATTTCAACGATTGACAGCGAAAAAGTTAATTTATTTCAATCGTAGTTCTACAAGTCCGTGAAACTTAAGCAAGAATATTTGTTCTAAAAATGAACAGTAAATCACTCTTAGCGAATATGAAAAAAGACGTTATGAAACTTACAGAAAAATTATGAAATTCTGATGACTAATGGTAAGTAGAATGCAGTTTTTGCTCGAAGAATTGTTAATTCTTACTGTCAAAATATTGTTTTTCTTAAAAGTGTTCGATTGTATCATCTGAGCGTTGTATTTAAAAGAAAAAAACCATTAAATTATTCTCTCTATTGGAACAGTATAAAAATGAGAATATGAAAATAAATGTGCCTTCTTAGCCTTTTTTTACCGTTATTTTATTGTCTTTATGATTGCTACGATCAATTCTAAGATTTAAAAAACAAGGTTTTGCTTATTTACAGTTATATTTCAATTGTTGTAAGAATGTGAAAGAAAGTTTCGATATTTATTAATATTATGAAACCCAAAAATTATCATATTAATTTTTCTGAAGAATATTATAAAAGAATTTAAATATATTTTTCATGAAAATACATTATTATTGTATTTCAATGAATTTCATGAAAATTTATTTATTTATTAGTAATAATGACCATGAATTCTATAAATGTGTTAAGCTATAGAAACTAAGAAACAATTTACATTTTGATACATTTTTAGTCTGAAGTATTAAAAAGTTTATATCTGATTTAAACATTTAACTTTTTTTACTACTACATTGAAAAAATAAATCAATTTCATTTTATTTTATTTAACTTAGAATGCCTAGTACACATTAAATCAAGCTAAGCCTATTATTTACCAGCATCATACAAATGCAATTAATTGACGATTTGTGACAATAAAAAAACCTACGATTCTTTACTATTTAAGAAAAGACCCGTTAAAAAAACTATATGCTGGAATATTCAGTTGAATAATGTTTTTCGATAATTTCAAAATCCTATTTAAAAATTATTATATTCGAATAAGATTCTTTAGTGAAATCTAATAAGAGTTATGAAGCATTTGAAAATGATATTGAAAGGCGGAAAACTAATTGTATTTCCTAGCGAATTAATCTTGATTAAAAAAAAGAATGTGAATGTCCTCCAAGATACTCGTAAGTACTAATAACTTTCTCTTTGAATATTTTTAAGTATGTTTATTCTACAAAAGGCCTTTGATTTCTTAAATGAAAAAAATAGAATGAATGTGTTGGTAATTTTTTTAAATTTTATTTTGGGCTGAAAATGTATCATTTTAAAATTTACAGTACAAGAAGGGAAGTTAAAATTTAGAATAAGAAAAATAACAAAAGAAATTCTATTAGAAGTTTCAGTGTCAATGATAAAGCGTCTATAGAGAAACTGTCTGACCTTTTTAATTTGCTGCGGTTGCTTTCGGATATTCATACAAAAAAAGATTTCCATTTTCTTAATTGAATATCTGCTGATATCAACTTGTAATTATAGATTAATCAAGCCTAAAGCATTATTATGCTACGATGTTTAGGATTAGAGGTTTTAATCTCTTTAAAAGTTTCTACTGTAAAAATATTCAGGATTTATATTATTATTTCTCGATTATCAACAGTGTTTCCTTAGAGATGTGGCACTCGATTAAAGGCGTGTTTTTCTATCAAAAGAAATTTGATGATAACCCCTTTTCCAACCAGAGTCTGAGCAATGGTGGAATTGAATTTCCACACTATATAGAATTGTATAATCATACCATAAGACACAGTAGTGCATCTTACATTTGTTTTGCAATCTCTTGAGAAAAGCTCCTTGTGCACCAACAAGTACAACACAAGGCATACAGAAGTAAGTATAATACTCAACCAGCGGAAGCGGTCTCCCCTAAACTTTCTCGTATACTTTCTAAGTGGAGATTCGTCAAAATCTCGAGTTCGAATTTTTTTTGACGATTACAATACTTTCTCTTTGTATACTTCGTATACGAGAAAGTGAAACAAACCAACAAACCTGAAATGAAATATCTGTTGCCACGTTTCAAAAAAATATTTCTTTAAAGCAGGTGCGATAAAATAGGCAATGAAATGAATACTAAAGCGAAAATTCTGCTTTGGAATTGAATTCCCAAGAAAACAATTTATGCTACCACAATCGTAACAATTGCAAAAGCTCGTAAATAAAAGATTTGCTGAAATAATGAGATCGGTTTGAATTTTATTTACAACAATAAAAAATTTGTTACAATTCATGTTTGAGAACATTATTTATTGTTGTAAATAAAATTTACAACAATAACAGATTGCTACCAGTACTTTGCGCATGAGAATCGGATTAAAAGAAATTGAATATGCAATTTGAACGCCCCTTTCTGACAGATTTGGTCCAAAATTTAATACGGGCCTACATTCATGACGATAAAACTGTGTACCAAATTTTATCCATCTAGCTATTCAAGTTTTTGAGTTATAGTGTTCACATGACCGCGGACATACAGACAGACAGACTTCCCTTTGACGGATTTTGACCAAAATTTGATAGAAACCAACAAATTATGTTTAAAGACCACATACCAAATTTGATCCCCGTTGCTCTAATAGTTTTCGAGTTATCGTGTTCACAGACAGACAGACACACACAGACATAATCCCAAAATTGTGTTTTTCGTACTCAGGGAGGTCTAAAACGTGGAGATTCGTCAAAATCTCGAGTTCGAATTTTTTGACGATTACAATACTTTCTCTTTGTATACTTCGTATACGAGAAAGTAAAAAAAGGTTGAAGGAAGCTTTAAATTAAATGATACAAATGCAAATTCCAAACAGAAAAGGGGGAAGAAAAAAAAGAAACAAATATATAATAAATTGGTCACATACATAGGAACACACAAATGATATTAAGCAATGAAGCGAATAAACAAGGAGAATAGCTATCGAAACATATTAAAAATTTTTAAAAAGGTATGGATGCAAAATAACTGGTCAAATATACGCAAAAAATGGATAAAATGAGAAATGGAGTAAAAGCTGTACAAGGTGGGGAAAAGTGAAAAAAGAATTAAGCATTCAAAAATCATATAAAAGCGCACAAATACACAAAATGACACATAACATATAAACACAATTTCGCGCAGGTGACAAAATAAATAGATCTGATCCAAATATAACTGAGAAAAAAAATTTCAACTCCAAAAATTGAAAAGTAAAAATAAATAAACAAAAGTAATAATAAAAAAATATTGCAAATACCAGCAAACAGATACAAAATTTATAGTCCATATAATGAGGGGAAAATGCTGTCGATAAATTCACAAAATGACGCAAAACAAGTTTTGTTCTGGACCAAAGTATAGAAAGACGGAAGCCATGCTAAATTTGTTCTTCTTTAGACTGCTGATAAGTAAACATCTAGCGATAGTGAATTTAGAGCAAGAAAGTATCAAGTGAAGCAAGAACACAAGTCTGTATGAGATAAATTGAAGCGTTTTAGATAGAATTTAAAGTTTCCATGTCCAGTGAGAAATTGAGTAATTCTGAAATTAGGGACGAAATGGATGGCTTTCAAACGTCCATGAATGGAAGGAAAAAAATTCTTCGGTGGACTTCGCATTGTGAGAAATTTGATATAGGCTATTCTATTTAGAATTTTTTTCCAAAATGGATTATGTATAGGATGACTAGACGTCTGGAGACTCCCGGTTTCAATAAAAAATTCCCCGAAATTTCTAGTTCTTTTATTTACATGTTCACATAAAAAATTATATAAAAAATTTAACTAAACTTATTAGAAAATTAGATTCAGAATATTTCTTCTTCTCAACTTTTAATATATGTAAAATATACAGGGTGCCCAGAATGCTCATTTACCAAATTTAAGGGTAGGTGAGGCAAACAAAAACACGTGATGCAATAAAATATGGGGTCGGAAACACAAAGGGGGGATTGCAACCGGGGGCCCTTTGTCAAAAAATTAAGAAAAAGAAAAGGGCACACCAATAAAATGTGCAACGCAGATTTAATGGAATAAAAATGTATAATAGCGCAACAACCCAGTTGTATGAATTACATCTCTTGAGTCGAAAAGTCCACTTATTACTTATTTTAAGTGCTCAAAATGTTTATTATTTGACACAGCGTCCAATTTGCCATTATCTTATCTGTCACGATGCTTACGACGTGTAATGGTTTATTTAGAAATCCTAACATTTCCGTTATTTTTCAAATACACAGGCTTCAGAAAAATGGAAATGGATGTATACGTAGTATTGTTTCATACTTAATGTGACCGCACATCCCATTTTTAAGTAGCCTATCCCGTTTACTCCTCGACCACAGCTTCGGGAAGACAAAATAACCTGTTTTCAGAAAGAAGCAACCGACGGTAACTATTTCGAAAAAAAAACCGCAAACAATTACAAAAAATCGACAGTAGTGCCTAGTCACGCGGCGTTGACGAGGCGTGCGCTATACGTGTCACACATAGTCAAGTAGGTCAGAAGTGAGCTATCTCGCACTTATTTCCAATTACTTTACACCCCAAATAGAGACAGAATGAGACCTTGGGAATGTTTGCACTGAAAGACGTTTGGTGGAAATGTCCGAACGTTTCCCGTCAATTATTTGAAACCCGCAGAAAATGTATTTTCTCTCCAAATATAATTAAGCAAAAATTCTTTCTTCAGGAAATACCAGATTATATACATTATTTATTTCATTTCTGTTCAAGAAATATGCGTTTTCTTGAACACACATGCTATGACCTAAAAATTAGCAATTGCCCCGTTTTGATTTTTAAAAAATTAAATAAATAGTCATGTTATTCATACCTATTCCTATCTGTGTTGCTGCAGGCTGGTCAGAGGAGACGGATGCATGTTTGGTCACGACGGAGGAGTTTTGCACGTACAAATCCATGCCTTGAAATCTCGTTGCTCAGGCAGAGGACTGAAAGCATATATATACACATTAAATGGGGCGATTTCGATCTAATTCCAGCAATCCTGTAAACTACCACGCAGAAAAAATCCGGCACAGTTTCATATCAGTCAGAATATTAATATGATACGTATACATTCATAATTTCTAATATCGCATTCTCAAAACGACAAGCATAATTCTTTACATAATTTGTAAACTAAAATAAAGCACCGTTTATACGCCGTTTCATCACAGTCCTGATTCATTCATAACAATTGTAATGAAAAAGTAGTTCGTTTAAACAACGCCGTTTTCCCTTTTTCTAAAATTCATAAGTTTCTACCTCATTCATTATTTCTCTATACCAATTAAGGGGCAAACCTTTCCCAGAAAGCATAGGGATAACACCCTTTTCCTCTCTGCCATTTCTAAATAAAGGCCTATCTGCATGCACATGAATTGTATAAAATAAGAAATGTATGATTAGTACTCAATATATGCAATAAAGGTATGATTTTCCTCACATTCAAGATAAATCTTTAGTTTCAAAATTTTAATATTATTTTCAATTCTGTGTAGTAATATATTAGTACTATCTTAAAAAACTTACTTATTACTATTAATTGATCTTTCATTAAATTCGTAACAATCAATGTTGTTTACTATAATAATTTTTTTCATTTATATGTCCTTCCCTCGAAACATGTATGAACAGTGCCATAACGACCTTTCATGTCAAATATGATGAAGTGTCAAGTTTAGTTTGAAAGGTTTTATTAACGTCCCGTTTGATGGAACACAACGGCTATTTTAGGACGGACCTCTTAATTTTGAACTGAGGTCAGATGACGAGGATGACACTTCACAGTAGCCTAGTGGTAAGATGTTGGAGCTAGAGGGTGCCAGGTTCGAAACCAGATTCAACTGAAGATCCGTCGTGTATTAAACCTGTTGCACGTTAAATCATACGTAGGGGGACAAACGTCCTCCCGCCGGCGTTGTGCGAAATTTCGAAGAAGGGTGTGCCAGCTCATGTGTCGTCCTCGTGATCCGACCGTGCTTCAAAATTATGAGGTCTATCCCAAAATAACCCTGGTGTTGTTTCAAAATGGAACGTTAATACAACTAAACTAAATTAAACTCGTTTCAATATCAAGAAATTCGTATTCATTCCATTTCATACGATTTCCATTGATTTGGGGATTTATATTGATGCGACAAAACCTAACCATCTCGGACTAGTCTAAAAATTTTAAATCTATGTTTTCTTTGAATGAAATAGATGGTCTTCTAGACCTACGACCGAGTTCCGTTCCTGCTAAAAGCCCGTATATCGGATTCATATTTTCAATAATATTTACAGTGAAACGTATTTTAAAAATTTTACATAAAACACAAAAGTCCATTTATATATATGTGCATAATTATTGCACAGACGGTGTATTTGTTTTGAAATAAAATTGGAGAATGACAATGTGTCCTGAAATTTCGGATTCAAAAAGTGAAAAATCTATATCTGGATCACAAATATCTCTGCCCTTAAATGCGTCACAGTGAATAAACTCAAAATACTATTAAAAATCAGTCATCAGACAGTAAAATGCATGTAAAAAAAATATTTTACTCTTACGTTTGACATTTCCTTACCATTTTAATATTTGTTTTATTATTATTATATTCCTCGACAGATTTTTTTTTTCTGTATTCGAAATTCCTAAGCCTGATAGAAAATTCTTAAAAAACGAAAGGATTGTTTGCATGAAAAATATTATTCCTTTGTTTATTTCTTTAGAATATTAGTTATTATGAAAAAAATTTAATAATAAATAACTCCTAGACATAGAACTTACCGAGTTGCTTGGTGGGAATCCCATCTGAGCTTTTTAAAATAAATTCTTCACCCAAGACACGCTCCCTATGTTATCTTTTATTTTCCTGTTGTTGACCAGCTGTCGTTTTCTCTCACTTTCTTTCTCGATTTCTTTCTTTGCGATAACAGGCGATTATGTAATACCTTTGGAACGATTGTGAGTCAATTAAGAAAGCAAAATGTGTCGCTACTCGATTGAAAACGATCTCATTCGTAACTAAATGGAATCTGAAAGTGATTTTAACTGTCACTGTGTGCAGCATTTTCATTTAAGAGAGTGAAATTTGAAGTAATGACAATAAATCTGAGCTCGAATGTTAATAAATTCTAAATTAAATGGGTTTTCATATAAACTTCTGGTATACTTCTCATTAAAAAGTCATTTATAATTTGAGGTTAGAAGTCAGGGTAAATAGTGCGTATGTGCGATACAACCAAACTTTCAGGGTTGGGGTCAGTGCAAGTTTTTCTAAAGGTATCCCTTTGCACTTATGATTTTATAAAGTCTTTTATTTTTTATTTTATTGTATTTAATATATTATTTTTAATATAGTATTTTTGAATTATTCCAACATTATATTCTGATTATGGATAAATACGACATTTACGCCATCTTAAAAAATAAAAGAGTAAATTTCCAATGCTAATGGTTCTATTCCATGTTATTATGATAATTATTTTGATTTTTGCAATTTCCGACAATTATTTTTTGATTTTAGTTTTAACAAAGATAGAGGGCATATGAATAAATTTAATGAATATTTTTTCTGGACAGAGTAGTGACTGAGGGCAAATAAAATACAAAACCTATACTTATATATACAGGGTGACAATTATTGAGCTATATGAAATGAAAAATAAAATTTTCAAAAACTACTGAGTTCAAAAATTGTATTCTAATTTTAAAAGTAACTACAGATATTCGGATTTAGTTTATGACATGTTCGATATGCTTGCCATCAACGGCTATGATGGCGCAGACGAAGATAAAAATTCTGCAAAAATCGAGACATCGACACTACCAGTTCTCTCGAACTTTTCCATCCCATTTTTGATTGTTATAACACTTGGACCGGTTGTCTTCAGCTTTTACTCGGTCGCAAATTTCCTTTGGGCCGCAATCGGGCTGTTATTGCTCGAATAGTAGGCCTTGACGAACTATATACGCTCAGAAACTCTGTATTTCGACATTTTCAATGAAAAATGAACAACAGCAATAAGAGTGCGCATGCTCAAAAAAAATCCTAACATCCCCTGCATTCAACCTCCAAGGCTTAATTGAATCTCGCCAACGGTTCAAAAGGTATCAAGGTTTTTTTCAGATAGCTCAATAATTGTCATCCTGTATAATTTACGTTGAATGTTAATGGAAACGCTCAGGCAAGTAAATAAAATAATTATAAAGGTATGGAGGGTGATTCTAAAATCATGGGGCAAACTTTAAGGGAAGATTAGGCATACGGGAAAATGTCATTTTCGCAATAAAACATTGGGTTGCAAACTCAAATGGTGATCCCTGTTATATAGGAGTAAATGAAACGGATACACCAAACAAAGTGTACACCATATGTTATACAAATTTAATACAAATTAATATAATTAACAAATTTAGAACGGTGCAACAATGTTGTGCAATATTTTGCTTGAATTAGAACGCAGTGAATTACATAGTGCACTTGATAATTCTCTGGAATAGAAATTTCCAGAATGGCGGCGAATGACGTCAAACCTTCGCTTAGTAGAGGCGGCGCAATCCTTGAACTCTAGATAGATCGAGAAGAATCAAGACACCACCCTCTAATCCTCGCGAGTAAAGCGACGTATTCCCTGAACTCTATAAAGATCGAGAACAATCTTGAGACACCACCCTCTGGCCCATTCAGCAAGGCAAAGGACGGATATTGGACCCCGAGATATATAAAGGGGTGGAGATAAGAAAAAGGAGAGCTGAGAATAAGGTAAAAAGAAACGAAGTGGTTGGTTTGGTAGAAAACTTCAAGTGGCCAGTTAAAACTAATTAAATTTGAAACTAAATTTTAAAATTTTGTTACTTACCCAATATGCTCCCCTCTACTTTTAGTTGCCGATAAGTTTTTTACCTTCCCCCACTTATCCCTATTATTGATACTGAATTCTGGAATTCACCAAAGAATCAAATTCTTTAAAAGAATAATAACAGTTATCCCCTTGTGCTTAATGTTTTTGCCAGAATAGGCATATAGCACTATTCAGGAAGAATATTATTTTTTAACCATTAATAAATCGCTGAAAAAACAATTTGATTGTTGCAAAAGAAATCATGTTCCACTCTTTAGCGTGTACTTTTCGAATATGTGTTCTAAACTGTTTGAATGTTGTGTTTAGAGTGGAATGCATCTTATGATAAATTATGCTACAAATGAAATATTGCTAACAAATGTTCCTAGAATCACATGACAAGACACATCGATTTATTTTATTTAAACAAATGATAAAATAACAGATTAACAGATAATAAAATACATGAATTAACTCATCAAAATTATTAAAGATTTAATTAAATAAAATAAATTCTAGAGGATTTTATTCACTTTCAAAACGTCAAGCGCACACACATACTTTATCATTGCCGATTTTTATTCTAGTCTTCATTGTATTTCAGTGCGGAAATAAAATTTTAATTCTCGGGTCTATTCGTACATGCAAGCAGGACAGTTCACATTGTTTCATTAGCATATAAGATATTCCAATAAAAGTCAGTATCCCATGGCACATCCGTCGCTCCGTGGATCGGCCCCGGACCACCAGGTCTTAGAACTCCTCTCAGCGGAGTTCGGGTGAAACAACTTGGAGCGCGCGATCACGTGACCCTTGCCCAAGTAGTCCCTCTTGTAACCGGAGAAGAAGCGGCAAACGTGGCCCTTGCTCTCGAGGCTGGGAATCAAGGAGGGGTCGATCCCCCCTTCAAGGCACAGGTCCTGCAGCGAGCCCCTGGAAGAATGGAAAGAAAAAAAAATTTAACCAGTTTTCTTCATTATGCACCGAACACATAACAGTCGTGACGTCAAGATCGCATGAACTGTGCAGGACGAGAACAATCACTTTATGTGCACGAAAATTGACCGAAGAACCTCATTTCTAAGAAGCATAATATAAAAAAATGTGGAAGATAAATAATGACTTCGCATTCGGTGAACGAAAAATAAGGTTTATAAAAAACAGTGACAGAGGTATTTGTGTGTTATTCTGTGCGACGTTTCCCTGCGTCTGGCTACTTATGCACAACCCACCCCGACCCAGAATACCTGTGTTTCAGGCACAAAAAGACGATGGCTAGCGAGAAAAAGTACAGTAGAGTCTCGATAATTCGAGTCTCGATTGTTCGAGTTTTCCACAAATCCGAGTTAGTGAAAAAATCAGTTTAGCTCCCAAATAATGACCAACACATACACAACAAGTGAAAGAATTACTGCATCTGGTTTTTATTGTTGTTCTACCGTTCATATGTCCACTGCGCACCCCGAAGCCACCTGCAGAAATGCCCCCTCCCAAAGGAAACGGAATATATAAAATCGATATATAGGAGCAATGTGCTTAAACAAAAAAACAATTGACAATTATTTTAAGAATAATTAACCTGTTGCTATCAGCAGTATTGTAATAATATGTAAGTACATTTTTCATTTAAATATACTACACTGAAATTTAAAAATTGCTTTTATTTTCATTTATTTATTTATTAAATTTTATGATTTCGATCATTCGAGTTTTCGATAGTTCGAGATAGGCCCGGTCCCATCCACCTCGGATTATCGAGACTCTACTGTATTGTAAATGTACAGATAAATCCCGTTTGTACATTCCTGTCGCGAGGTTATTTAACATGATTTACACTCTGATATCACCAAGATTTAAACCGGCATTTACGAAGGAAGATGCTCAAAATGACCACCAGGTGTATCGAGGTGTGAATGCACGCGCCGCAAAAACAGACAACTGATATGTACAAAAGTGAAGACCGTATACAGACGAGAAACGACCTCTTTTTCAGTTGCTACTAGGGTTAGAAGTAACATTTTTTTCAGATGTCAAAATGGAAAAAAAATCCACAGAAGTCAGGTGTGGTTGTCGACAGGGCCAACCTAGGCCATGTCCTAGGGCGCGACAACCGGAAGGCGCAAATATAAAAGAAATTAAAATAAAACAATTAAAAATTTAAATATTGCTTTGAAAAGGCGATATAAAATACTGTTCCTTATGAACATCCATGCACATCAATTAAACTTTTACACGGCATATTTACGTTGCCTATCTCTATAACTGTGGTGAATACACGCAGACGAGAGGGTGCAGAATTAAGTTCTTTGGCTTAGGGTGTAGAAATCCATAAATCCGGCAATGATTGTCAAAGAGGCCACATAGCCGGATCCCCTCTTTCAATCAAGCGATCTGGGTATTCTAAATCTAACCAAATACATGCAAAAGCTATGAGAGGTTCCATCATACTAGAACTATAGACATAGTATGGCTGAAAGAAACAAAATTGGAAACTACACTACTGAATAAAAGTATTGCAAGGTGGTAAAATGAAACATTTGGAGAGTTAAGTTGTAGACCAATGGTTCACAATGAGTTGTGAGGTCACATTCTAGGGAGGACATTTAAAAGGCCGTCTAGGTGATGAAGACAGAAAGTGATTTGGGCTCACCCCGTTTCACGGAAGTTGATAATGTTTGTCAATCACTGTTGTGTAACACAGAGTTTAATGGAAAAACATATATTAAATATGAAAAATAACCAAACTGGAAAATTATTGTTGCAGGCGGTTTGTAGATCTTGTCAATGTTTCTTACCGGATATGTCAGCCCATTATTATGTAATGTTACCAGTTTCAGTATTGTACAGTTTATCAGTATCACCATAATTCAATACATATATTGTTGAAAATATCACTAAATTAATTATATAATCTGTATAAATACCGTTGGTGTAAGTCCACCTACAAACTTCGAGGGGTGATGGCACATGTCGAGGGCAAATTTCGCAATGGAACCCTGGCCGTGAAATACATTTATTCAAAAGGTGTTTTGTTTGTAAATTATTTTTCCTTTTGACTTAGAATTTAAATAAATCAAGATTTACACAAGTTAAAGTTTACCTCTCTTATATAAAGCAGTTGTTTTCAATTTATTTACTTTAATATTGAATTGTATCTTAAGCATATCGTTATATCGTATAGTGGCTAGTAACTGAAAATAATTCACAGAATTTTAGCTTCTTAAATTCTTGCTAATCATGGCAATTAAGATCATACCAATATAACTCAGATTCATTCCAGACTCTCTTAAGAAATACCAGCAAGCTATCAAAAGACATGATTGATCAGGACACAAAATAAGGTATACTAAGCATTTTATTACTTCTTGACTATAATAAATTACAAAAAATTGCATTAAACGGCATATAATTGCATATATTTTAATCAAACACAAGCGCATGGCCATCTAGTTCTGAGTTAAATTTTACCAGTCAAGAATTTTTTTACATTTAACATGATTATCATAAGGAAGTTCCTCATCTAAGGTGATCACCTTATAATATTTAAGACTAGTTTGAGACCCTAATCTTAAGTTTTCAATTTAGACCATTTACAATCTAATTTCCTAATTTTACAATAAACTTATCGACAATGAGCAATACAGAAATGTATATATATATAATCACATATATTTCGATCCTATAAAATTATGATGGGTTATTAATTTTTTGTGAAACAACTCTTAATAAAGTTCAAAGCACTCTAAATTAACCCCACCACCAAAGTCAGACTCACTGCCTAACGTTCTTTAACCAAGAATTATTTTTTAACAAGATTGGTATATGTGAGACAAAGGAAAAGTTTATAATGAAAAAAAAAAAAAGCTGAGGTCGTGGATGTAAGAGAGATGAAACATACCAAAATGTACCTAATACGCACT
>BGPR01028836.1:0-19686 GCA_013235015.1 Araneus ventricosus | reverse complement strand
ACCAACATTTTAAAAGTCTTTCAGATTCATCCATCATCAACGCCTTCCATCCCTTTTCATGAATACCTGATATCCCCTCACCCCATGTTTGACTTTGGATAGATAGATTGCAACAGTCCATCCCATTGATTTCAGCTTCTTTCTTACCCTTCTCCCCCTCTATTTTAAATCAACTTGTATCTGGATCTCGCTGGTTCGGGCTGCTTTTGCAGTTATTTTTGAATCCGTACTCCCCCTTTTTTGCATTGATTTTCTTTGCAATTATATGTTTTGAAAGGGGCGACTCAATTGGTTCGATTAAGTACCACGTAATTGCGTAATTCGAAATCAATTGCTTCTTCTTCAGAAGAAGAAAAGTATTCGTTTTTATTTTTCCACTTGAATACATTTGAATCGGAAAAACATAAAGTGCTTCTTTGCAGTGAATGAGGAATTACATTTTTTTCCGTATCTAATTTAGTGAGTTTTCTTCCAATTAAAACATTTTATCGAAACTAAAACTCAATGAAATCTTCTAAAATTTGAAAGAGATGTGTAATTTTGTTGTTCATATTTCCAAGCCTTTTCTGTTTTGTAGATTTGATAGCATGTTGTGAAGAAACGCTGCAAATGCGAAAACTTTGAAGTAAATTCATCATCTAGGCGCAAAAATAAAATAAATAAATTGTAATGTTTTCAACCATTATGTATGGTTTGATATTGCTTCGGAATGTTTTATTTTAAATTAATCCTATTTTTAAATGCTTTGCGTTCTCTTTACTTACTTTGTTGAGATAAAATAATAAATTGAATGGTTTGCTTTGCAAAAGATGCTTAATTTCCGTTGCTTTCGAATTTATTTATTTCTTATTGTGTTTAAACATGGCACTGCCCTCTTTGTCCATCAATGAGATAAGTCATCTTGATTTCATTACGTTTTTTCGGGCCATGGCGTTTCTCCTTGTCAGCAGGCTTTCTTTTTTGGCAAAGATCCCCAATTCCCGTGTAGAATAGCCAAAGATTCTAATTTTCATGGACTCATTTGAGGCAGTCATGGCCCAGCAATTGGCAAAGTAAAGAGCTCAAAGATAATAAATTGAATGGTTTGCTTTGCAAAAAAATGCTGAATTGCCGTTGCTTTCGAATATATTTATTCCTCATCATGTTTAAACATGGCACTGCCCTCTTTGTCCATCAATAAGATCAGTCATCTCGATTTCATTACGTTTTTTCGGGTCATGGCGTTTTTCCTTGTCATCAGGCTCGCTTTTTTTCGGTAAAGATCCACAATTCCCGTGTAGAATAGCCGCAGATTCTAATTTTCATGGGCTCCTTGAGTGTCAGAAGTGGACTCATTTGATGCAGTCTTGGTCCAGCAATTGGTAAATTAAAGAACTCAAAGACTTACTGAAAATTGAATTTTTTAGGCGGGCGGACCTTTTCCGATATTGTCAAAGAATTGTTTAACGTTGCTTTATCACTTAGAATCTTTTTTTTGTTTCTATTCGTCTCTTTTGTAAATAGAAAACTGAATTGTTGAAAGTTGAATTGATTGGGTGAGTTGTTTCATGCGACCCGTCGTTTAGACCGCATGGCTGCATCCAGTCGGACATAACTATGTATCTCGATTTCATCAAAATAGGTTTGCCATACAACAACGAATAAATTATTGCTTGGAAATTTGTTAGTTTACGAGAACTTTCTTGTAGATTACACAGCGATCATGAGCGATAAATATCACCGAATACGGATTTAAGTAAAATAAAACAGTTAACTAAAAATGGAGAATTCGAATCCTCTAATACTTTCTTTTGTTAGTTTACCGGCTTTCTTACAAAAATATGAAATTATGGAATTGCGATTGTCGGTTATTGATTTATTGTTTCGGTACTGTTAATTGAAACACCACAAATTTTTTCATTACATTAATAATAGTGTGATGTAACAACCCTTTTATTCTTCTCACAACAAGGAGATATTTCTTAGAAGTAAATCGTACGTTCGTTATTAAAAATTTTATAGCGTGTTTCCTAATTGGGAAGTAAAATAGACTGAACAGCGAGATTGTATTTTTTGAGTTATTTGTCATATTCTGAGCTTTTTACGCAATTTATTAATCCAAGTAAATAAAAGATTCTCGAAGAATCCATTTATATACAATGAGAAAAAAATTGTTCTTCATCCTCATGGAAAGGCAAGGTGGAACGAATTCTAAAATTCATCAGAGAGTAATGTTTGGTAGGGGAAACTAAGAATGCTTGACCCCTAGTAATACTTGACACAACGTGATTTTCTCAGTTTGGGAAATAATCGGTATTTTGTGTGGGCCATTTTTATTTGACCCTTTGTGCATATGGTCTGTTAGAGGGGATTTTCATTCAATTCTGAAAAGGCATCGTAGTGGCGTGCTTGTAAATATATTTAGGGGGCCCCAAAGTAAATTTTCACTTTTTTATTCGTCAGTGGATTGGAAGTTTACTATTAAAGATAAGATGAATTAAAATATTTCTGAGATTTAAGCATACTTCTAGATATAATTTGATATAAGATGCTATGCAGTATCTTGATTCCAAGTGGTTTCATTTTTAGACTATTTAGAAAAAGTCAAGTTGGAGATACTTGACCCTACCAAAAAGCCACTGCGGCTACGATGCTGTAGCCGACCGAAGAGCATTGTGTAGTTGGGATCAATTTTTTGTTGCAGTTTGTCGCCTATATGGCAACTCATATATAGGAAATAATTACTTAAAAATGGTTTATAAGTAATTATTTATTGAATAAAATTTCTTTTTAATGTGATAATTTCAAAGAATTCAGATAATTATTTTAATTAGAATTTAACAAATAATTGAAATTTATTTATTCTATTTTTTCCTCTCTTGCGAAAGAACGAGTTTTATTTATTTATTAGTATAATAAAAATCTTTTGCTCGAACTTTTTGTCATCGTTTGGCCGTATTTAACGTTTCGCCATTTCTATTGAGTTCGTATTTCTTTGTTGATTTGAATTTTCTCCTAAAATATATTTTTATCCTTTTGCTTTTATTTTTGTTTAAATATTGGAAGAACCGAATAAGTTTATCAGGCTTCTCAATTTCTTGAGTTGTACAAACATTTTTTAGATATTTTTTTTTTATTTTTATGCTATTCTTTTTTTTTTCTTCTAAATTTTCAGAAACAGGCAATTCTTCAACGTGCTAATTACGTTGCTAGATTCCCGATTTCATTGCTGTAATTTTTATCATTTAATTACATTAAGATTTTAATTGTATATTAAATGTTGAACTATTTGATTTAATAACCAGAATAAATTTAATGAATATTATAATTTAATTTATGAACTAGATTTTATTAATAACGACTGCGCTTTATAGTTGTCATACTATTTAATTTTTATATTAGTTTCATTAATATTTTTTGATAATAAAGGCGTTTTTAATTCAGTAGTTTTAACTTATATTTGAATTTCGTGTACATACAGATTATCAAAAGAATTTAAGTATTCTTTGCATGTAAGATCAATTATCCCTAGTCCAGTATCCCTAGATTAGGGTCAAGTATCCCTAAGGTTAGGGATACTTGACCATAGGCGATCTCATGAAATATATTTATTTTATGATTAGATGAGATATCAATTTAGCATAAGTGAAAAAACAATCCTTAAAAACAAATTCTTTTACGATGCTGACAATTCAACTATTCGTAAAAGTTGTAGTAGTAATTCGTAAAAAAAGTCGTATAAAGTAAAAGTAGGGTCAAGTAACCCTAGTTTCCCGTATAGAAAAAAGCTAATGAAATGCAGGAATAGTTTCAAATAGAGCAAGAATATGATGTTCTTATGTTCTTAAAATTCCTAGTCATAGTTTTTTATATAGTTTATATTTTTTTATATTCCTAGTCATGGTTTTTTTTTATATAGTTTATATTTTTTATATTCCTAGTCATAGGTTTTTTCATAGTTTATATCTTTTATATTCCTAGTCATAGTTTTTTTTATATAGTTTATATTTTTATATTACTAGTCATAGTTTTTTATATAGTTTATATTTTTTATATTCCTAGTCATAGTTTTTTACATAGTTTATATCTTTTATATTCCTAGTCATAGTTTTAGCCTATTTTATTACATAGCTTTTACATTTTAATTTTACTGCATTTTCTGTAATGTTCCTTCTTATAACAGTGAAATCAGACATTGTATAAAATATGATACTTGAAACTTTTATTCAAAAAATTATCCAGTGCGCCAGAAGTTGCGATGTACTGTGTTTCATGAGCGAGAGTTTTAAGGAAAGTGAAAGAATTTAGTAAATCAGCGCCATGAACGTATATGAAAATTCAATTTATTTAATGTTATTTCAGGTATAATAGTTGATGTAAGGGAGAAAATTATATATTTTAATTGGAAAAATGTATCATATACTTACTTGCTCAACTTTCCATTTTCTATACTAAAAAATGGCAAGATTAAAGAAATACAGAAGAGACCCGTGGTCATTTGAGCTAATTATTCAGAAACTACTTCGAATTCGCCGCTATTGGAACTTTAATTGCTAACAAGAGATAGAAAATAAAAGGTTCATTGTTTCTCTTTGTTCATAGAATGAAGTCTCTTTTTCTTTTCTATAATCCTTCTACAATATTTTTATGAAATATTTAATCTTTGAATTAGGTGTACTGGAAAAAAGATTCAGTATCAAGTATATTACCTATTTTGCTCACAAGCTTTTGAGATTTGCAGCTAACCCTTTTGCAAACTACATAGGTGTATTGTTTAGCAACGGATTCGGAAATCCTCTGCAATTTTGCGCATGCGCCGGGCGGAGTTATTTTCATCAAAATAGGGGGAAAGTGAAGAACGGAAAGGTGATGTTTACATTTTACTGATCGTGATCTAACAAAGAACTCCTAAACGCGCTCATATGACTCATTGCCTGACACACCTTTCCGGTGTAAAATCGTCGAAAAGTGGTAGTCTCGGAATCCGTGGTCAGACTATACCAGGGTAGCCATATTGGCCTTTTTAAGTCCAAATTCTGGAAATTTGGCCTTTTTTAAAAGATCTTGGCATTAGGCATTTTCATTTGGCCTTGAATTCATTTTTTGGCTTTATTTTTCCTTATTAAAAGTGGTAGTCTCGGAATCCGTTGCTGAACAGTACTGAGAAATTTACAGAGATGCATGATGCTCAAAAAATTATAATGGCAAAAAAATAAATGTCAGGAACACGAAACTGGTCTGATAAAAAAGTCAAAGTTGGATACTTCTTTTAGCTATGTTTTTTTTGGGGGGGGGTTAAACTAATCGACTTCCAGAATAGTTTGTACTTGTCTAATTTTTATGACGTGGTAAACTCTATACTTATAAGGTTAATATCTTAAAAATTAACATTTTAAATATACTAATTTTTAAGTGGTAGAAAGATCTCAGAGCAAATTCTCCTTCTTCAAATAGAGGATGTTTGTTAAATTGTTAATAATTTTATCTCAAGTAAGATTAGTTTAGTTTAATTATGTTAATTTCCCTTTCAGAAGCTTTACGACGCTATTAGGACGGGCCTTTAATTTTGAGTCGTGATCTTACGACGAGAACTAAACATAAACTCACAGACACCTTTCTAGGCTTCTATACCACTTCATCTTGATGGGGGTTGACCTTGACGGATTTAACGTGCCCCAGACCCTTGAAGGGAAGATATTCCATGGAATAAGGTCGACCCTATCGCAACCCCGAATTAAAATCCCAATTTTCAGCCACTGTTTGTGTCTCTTTTTTTCATTGATCGTGGATTATTTCTTTTTACGATTTAAATAGATATAGGAAAATTCCCTGCTATTAAACAGTAGATACATTAATTCTAAAAAATACATCAATTCAATTAATTTTTAGAGACATTCATTTCCAAAATCATAGTATCAAAATGGTTATAAGTGGAATCTACTCAACTTATTTCTTAATTACTTCTTGAAATAGTTTCTTAAGGGGACATACGACTCTTAAACTTCGAAAAAATTAGAAGAAAACTGTCAAATTCGATACATTTTATCTCTGAAGCAATGCAATTCAAAAGCTCACTTTTTTCTAGAAACAATATCTGTTCTTTCTCTTATAGTACACACATTTTCAAACCTTTTTATTGGTATGTATTTATTTGAGAGAGTAATACATATGGGTATAATTTTTTGGATGAAAAATGAGATAGTCACCTTGCACGCATGATTACATATAAAATATTGGTCTAAATACAATATTTTGGGTATCTAAGTAATCCAAACAGTCTGTTTAAGAAACTGAACCACAATTTATTAACATTAAATTTAATTTCTATTTTATATAGAAATTCAAAATAAATTGATAAAAATAGTTAAAATTTAAACTTTTCTTACCCTCCAAAACATTTCTTTGGAGAAAATACATACAAAAATTGTGATTCAATTTGTAGAACATAGCACAATACATATTCGGTAAAAATTTTATTTAAAAATATTCAATATTTCTTGAGATATTGTGTGTGAAATATTAACAAAACACGTTTTGAGATATAGCGCTTTAAAGATATGGATATTTTCAATGTTTACGTTGAACAGCTGGTACATTTTCCTTCATAACTTTCATAATTATGGGAATGTTTTAACGCGTATTGTTTTAAATTGTTCAGGAAAAACTAGGGAACAATATATATTTTTCATAAAATCAAAATTTTTCGAGATTCAACAGGCGTATGTGCCCTTAAAGAATAGGATTTTATAATAACTATCACATGTACATAAAATTTTGTAAGTAGTGAAAACAAAATTGTTCGGTAAAAATATCAATCATTTATGCTTCAATAAATTAGAATAGTTTTTTTAAAAGATATTCAAGAAAATGTTTCGCTTTTTTTAAAAAATACTAGTTCGTAAAATCCATATGTGTAGGAAATATCAGTAATTAGAATTTTAGCTGCATTTATCTAATTTTAGGAATGTCCTAAGAAAACAAAAAGCACACCATCATCAAAAAGGAAAGAAAACATTCATTGTTTTAATTCTAAGCCGACAGAAAATTAGCGAAATTTGGAACTATATACTTAAGCCTTTTGTATATTATATGAGTAGTTGGTAATTCTGAAAATTAACGAAAAAGATAGTGAAAAACTCTTCTGAAGGAGAAATATTTTTCTAAAACCTTGACAGCAAAGTCTCAACATCTGGAAGCTAGAAACACCTGTGACAATAAATTAAATTAAAATACATAATCAATGATTATCATTCATATTGTTATAAACCAGGTGGTAGAATAAAAGTATTTCTGTTGAGAAAACTGCAGAGAAAACAAATATTCAGTGGTCATAATAACTTTAAAACTCGGTGGTATGCACTTAACAATAAGGGGTAAGAAATGAAGCAAGCACTTTCCGAAAGAGGAAAATAAGGCAGGCCATCATTAGGCATTTAGACATTCAGACATCATTGTCTAAAAATTCAATATGAACGTTGCTTACGAATTGTATGTGGTATAGGAGCGCAATAGATATTTACAGTTTTCATAATCACTCAAATATTGATTTAATTAATGCACATAAAATAAAGTATTGTAACAAAATAATGAAAGTTTTTACGAATGGCTGTTTTTATCTTACGTTCATTTTCTTTTTAATTTATTTTCTTATTGTTTGCATCACATTATGAAATGATAACAACGAGATTCGTCGTTCTTTTGAACAAAATTCTTATTTCGTGAACAGTTCTGAACAAGAATGTTTTAAACACCCTGTGTGCATGCCTATGCATTATGAACATTTAATAAACTGCATCATGGACATTTGATAAGTTGCCCACGATATCCATGAAGAATTCCGACCAATCCACGGCGGATACGCGGTCTTTCGTTCGATTATAATCGAACGAAAGCCCGCGAAGAGAAGACAATCAGGGAGATACGTTAGAGTCTTTGAGACCAGCCGGCTCCTAAGTTTCCAACAGCATTGAAAAAATATAAACCAATTTAATGTAATAAAGGAGATAGAGGAAATATAAAACAATTTAATGTAATAAAAGAGATCGAGAAAATATGAATAAAATTTAATGTAATAAAGGAGAATTTAGAAAGCATAAAATCTAAGAAAACAACAGAATTTAGAAAATATAAAGTGCTTGAAACATATAAGAAATAGTAAGATTTTAAGAATAAAATATAAATAGAAATAATAACATATGATATAAAATAGTAATAATAGTATAAGATATAAATAATAAAAAATAAATAAGTGAATATAGATAATTAATAAATGTAAATAATAAATAAGAGAATAATAATTAAAGTAAGGTTTATAATAATAAGATGTAACATATATAAGGTTGAGATGTCACATATTTAGCGATGTATAAAACTGTCCAAAATATATAACAGCTAAGTGTTAATATGCAGTAGAATTTCCGGTATGTTTTGCACAATGTTCTTGATCCCTAATTTTCCAGTCTCATGCCGTATAAATTGCAAAATTCTGATAGTTCTATAACTGTGTCGAAAGAATTTTTTCCGTATTAATCTGCATTTGGGGCATCCATATATGTAATGTCCGACGTTTCCTTCATCAGTTCCGCGGTCACAATCTGACGATTTCCCAAAGAAACAACTTCGATAAGCCGGGAAACAACCACGGTTTGCCCATGATATAGCTTATCAAAGAACTCTTCATGTTTTTGTTATTTTGTCTTATCTTGAATAAAGATAAGACTAAAATATATCCAGGAATAGTTGTCAAACCACACTTTCTCCGTTTTCAGATAAATGTTGCGTGTTTTAAATTTAAAACTCCTTAAGCCAGCTGAATGCCTTCCTTGATTCAATGAGTAATTTGGAATAAGCTTGGACACCATACTATATAATAAAACAACTATTATTATAAAACATTTTGATTATCTCCAAATCACAGAACCTTTGTATGCAAAAGACCCAGTAAATAGAAATGTATAAAGTCGAAAACAAAGTTCGTACCATGCTGAATATTATTTTTATTCTGTTTGTGAGTCTACCACTTTGATTGAAAATTATAATGGAAGACTCTAGCAACTACTTTATATTCATCATATGTCTTCGAAGGTTATCCTAGCCCTATTATGTAATGTACTTATTCGAATGTTTTTAAGCATTGAAGCTTGTTTTAAAGTAGCTTTCGTAAACTCTCTTCAGAATTCATGGTTTCAGAATTTTAAAGCATCAACATATTCTAAAATGAAGATCAGAAATGTCAGATTTTAGTATTAACTAGAGGGAAAAAAACATAGTGTAGTTTGAGATGAAAGCAGAATTTATTTGTAGAATTTTAAACAAACATTCTCGTGGAACAAGAACATCGGGAGAAAGTGAAATAAAAAATAAATAGAAATAAAAACATATGACGTAAAATAGTAATAATAGTATAAGATATAAATAATACAAAATAAATTTATCAATGAATATATACAATTAATAAATGCAAATAATAAATAAGATAAAAATAATAAAAATAAAATATAATTAAAATAAGGTTTAAAATAATAAGACGTAACATATATAAGGTTCAGATGTCACATATTTAGCGATGTATAAAACGGTCCAAAATATATAACAGCTAACTGTTAATATGCAGTAGAATTTCCGGTATGTTTTGTACAATGTTCTTAATCCCTAAAGAACCTGTTTATTCTCAACTTTTTGTAACGTTTATGTATCGTTCAACCTCCCAGCAGATTTTCGCCATTCTTTATCAACACGGACGGAAACGGTTAATTTGCCATCTAGGTTTATTACACAAAACGTTTTGGGGAACTTTCACTTTCTGATAGAGTCGTTGTGAAACTGAGAACATATTTATATATTCTCAGTTTCACAGCAGCTAGATTTACTTAAATGGCATTTTTCTAAATGAATTTTGTTTCTAATATTATCTATTAATTGGTGCATTGTAAATATTTATAAAAGGGTACTATTATTTAATGAAACTTACGAAGTTCATGATGAAATAACCATTTAGAAAAATCTAATTTGCTATCATTGAATGAATATGTTAAATTGAATAACTAAAAATTATATTATAAGTTAAGAATAAGCTTTTTAAAAATTATTTTGCATCTAGCCGTACAAATTTATAGTGATTAATACACGTTGCTTAAATTTTCAATGCCAATCAATTAATACCAGTTCCGTTTATTCGTTAAAGTGCCATATCCGTTGCCTCAATGAGTGGAACTGGCTACCTTTTATTCCAGTAAATTAATATTTTGAGTTTAATGTTTACTGTGGCAATTAAGCTGTAAATATTATCTCTTCATTCCGCAAATCATGAATATTCATGTAAAAGTATTCCATGAAAATTTGAAATTCATAAGATGCTTAAGGAAGGCAAATTTAAACTGGATTAAATTCCCATAAAAGTGAGTTTTATGAATTTTTTTCTTAGTTTCCTATTACTTAAACTTCTCAATCTTTAAGGAACATTGTACCGTTGATTGCTTAGTAAAGCAAAGCGTGCATTTTAAAAATTCTGTTTTCAGAGTCAACATGAACGCTAGTGTAAAGTGAATCGCTTTCGAGAATGATCGTACTTACATGTACAATGATAATTTAATTATTTTTAATACAGAAGCTTTAAGAAAAAATAGTTGAGAGAAAAATTAATTAATACAGAAATAATGTTAAGATCGATTTAATTTTTAAAATAATGTTCCAGCTTTATTCGATGTTCTTAAGGTATCCGACTGTGTTGAGACATTTTTGAAAAATAAATTTATATATTTTTAATGTTATTTTCAACCGCATATATTTTAAAACTATGAAAATATTGTAAAATTAGGCTCAAAATAATATTTTTAAAAAAACTGAGAAATTTGAAGAAAATGATTCAATATTTTGCCTTACGCTAACACCATAGACAAAACTATTCTAAATATACATAAATCCTTGTAGAGTACATTTTTGACAGTTATCTGTGTTATTTCTAAAATATTTCTTGTACTCAAATAGTTTTGAGATATAGCTGACATAGTTACTAGAACTGGTAATTTTTCATAAAAAATGCTTTTCGTTTATATTTAAGCACTTAAAATAATACTTGATTTTAAATGACTTAGTTTAGAGGAAAACATCAAGATATTACAGAAAACAATCTCAGAAAATTTCATATCAATACTAATAACTTTTGAGAAATCATTGTTTTACGGTCGAAGTTTCCTAAAAATATCATTCTCAGAAAACACATTTAAAGTTTTCACGCAACAGAAAATAATGCTTACAGTTTGGTAATAAAACAGCTGTAAATCCATTGTAACTCACGAGTAAAAAATGAGACAGTTTTAGAAAGCTGATTAAACAGGCTACAAAATTTAGTCATAATTTTTTTTTTTTATAATTTCATCAAAAACGACGATTTTAAACCGGTCGGATTAAATCGAATATGCTTAAATTGTATCAAAACCGAGCGATTTTCTTTAAACTATTTAATTGTTCATAGTAGCCCTTGGCAGATAATAAATTAGCAAAATAAACTAACGAACTTCAGCACAAATTCCAACGCCTACCTATATTTTTATATATGTTTTTATATCTTATTGAAGGTATCAAAAAGTCAGTAATTTATAGGTTTCTTCTGGTTGGCTTACGAAATATACACAAAGAATGTTTGGTAATAGTAAAATAAAATAGATGTCGGCCTTTCTATGAATTTTATTGTTTTTCAGTTAACTCCCGATTCCAAACAAAGATTTTTAGTGTTGTGTCTGTCCAAAAGCATGTGTGAAGACGATAACTCTAAAACGCAACCAGCTCAGTGGCGTAGCGATCGGGGCGCAAGGGATGTACAGGTCCCCGGGCGCCATGGAGAGAAACCATTGGTGTGTTTTATCCCTTTCGCGTTCATTGGTTTCAGAGTGAAGCCACACATTGAGCATTTTTTGACTGCGCATGGGCGAAATGTAGCGTAATTTTTCTTTCATAACTATAAGAGCCAGATATATAGGCCAACTTATATAAAAAATTCCAGTTCGATACCATTAGTATTCACAAAGATATCGGCATTGAAAGGGCTAAACTAATTTTGATCTCTATAAGAGAAACAAAATGGTGAGGGTTCTTGCATAAATTTAGATTTTTTAAAGTTGAATCTTTGAAAATAATATTGAATTTTATGAAGGTTGAATATCCTGAATACTCGAGTATACTTATAAATTAAATACATAATTTAAATTGCATTTCGATGTTAACTTATTCAGTGGAAAAATAGCCTACTACCTTTCATTGGTTTCACTGTGAAACCACAAATTTCTTGAAAATAAAAAATGCCAAATTATTTTTCCTTTACATATTTTTGATCAGCTAGATGTCTAATACTCATTTTTGAAATAAATTTAGTAATTTTCAAAACAAAACAGGTAGTGAACTTGAAAGGGTTAAGCCGCTTTTTAAGCTAAATACGACGAGGGAGTGAAAAATCCATACCATGCTCTAGGCATCGCTTGCATCGGCAAAGGATTGATTTCGATTGGGAGCGAAAACATATTGTTATAAAGATGTAATGTCGCTTCCCTGCCTCTCTAGTCTTATAGATGGGAAGGGAGTTTTGCAGGGGTAAGCATGGAGTGACAGGCAGCGGCCAGGCCTGAACCCCTGATCTTGGCGACAAATCGAAAATTCCCGAAAATGCGATCATTTTCTCGATATCTCAATTAGGAGAGGATATATTAGAATGTGCTAGATATTTCCATGTAACATCACGGTCTGTCGGAAAGGACTATATTAGAACGGTGCTTGGATCACAGTGGGATGATCGACTGGAAGGACTTGAGAGTTTCCCCTACAGTGCGAGCTGGACAGCCGGTGAGCTGAGCGCTATTGAAAGTGCTGTTACTGTCATTACTAGAGAATTGCTGACTGTTTGCGTTGGTAAATCTAAAAGTGATGTTATCCTTATTACTTGTGAATTGTTGTCTGTTGCGTTGCTATTCTGTTCAAGATCTATTGTCCCTGTTACCTGTGCTACGTGTTTTCCTTAATATTTGGGAATAAGCCTTCATTCTCCATTATCCTGTGTGTTGGACTGTTTCCGCCATACACCCACAGAACGATTTTTGTTACAGTATCACATCCCGGGAACCACTTACCATCGGTACGCCACTGAACCAGCCACAAAAATTATATCTGAATTGTGATCCTCATATTAAAATTGTAAATCAAATTTTACGCAAAATATTTTAACTGAAACATCTACTTAACCCAAAATCAAAATCTACTTTTTTTCTCTTTATACTAATAGACATCGCTTCCATCTTTCACAACCCCCACATCACAGACGACATCTCAAAAGCCGGTGAGAAAATGTTCCTCGCTATATACAACGTCCCTGCAAATGAAAACTGTCTGAATAACCATCGGTAATTTTAAATCATCTACAAAGATCAAATCTGATCTCTCCTCACTTTCACCAAACAAAAGCTCGGGAAAGAAAAAGTCGTTTGGGGTGTGCTTGAGGGTAGAGCAGTAGATTTATAGCCAGATATCTCCTGAAATGTTTCTCCAAAATCAGAATTTAAAAGTACGATCTAAGTTCAGTTGCACTCGGCATTTAGTAAATCGAGAAAGTAAAAAGCCTCTCTCGTTAAAAATTAATATATTTACAAGTTATAACAGGAATGAAATATGTATTAGGGGAGAGTGAGGTTATATCGGGTAGTTGGGTAAAACCGGGTACCTTGATTTTGGCGTTATTAATTCTCCTTTCTAGAGGACAGATTCTGAATTATATTCTACTAGTGAAGAAAAAAGAGCGGTCATAGTTGCCATGTTGTTGATGTTGAATTCACTTCGTCTGTGAAGGTTTATTTGTTTTATGACGTCAACTCTCCAATGTCCTTTTCATTTTAAACTATCCTTACTTATTAATCATTACAAATATGAAAACTATTCTCAGTCGGGATTATTATATGCTTACTAAGGATTTAGATCCTACTAAACAATAAAGATTTAGTAAAACAATTATGCGGTTCTATTTCGTCTTTTATAACCTCTGCACTCGGGGTAAAACAGGGTACTTCTAGTGGGGTAAAACCGGGTATTTCTAGTGGGGTAAAACCGGGTACTTCTAGTGAGGTAAAACCGGGTACTAGGGGAAACTATGGATACCCGACCCAAGAGGATTTTCTTAGGTTGTGAGATAGTTAGTAGTTTGTGAGGGTCATTCCTATTTGATCTTTGAGTCAAATGATCGGATGGAAAGCATTTCCAATATTTTCTTTTTCTGTGTTAATTTCAAATAATACAAAGAATAATTTTAGTCAAAATTTTAAAAGGAATTAAAATTCATTTATTCTATTATTTCCTCGCTTGCAAATAAACAATTTTTATTCATTTTTTCTCATATAAAACTTAACCCTCTGAACGGAACATCGGTCATTATGACCTCTAAAGTACATGTTAAATGAATGGGTATCGAAAGGATGATCCGGTTAAAGGATTAAAATGCATGTGAAATTAAAAATATTTTGCTCGAAGTCTTTGGAACCGTATGGTTTTATTCACAGATTCTCTGTGGTTTTATTTAACTCATCGTCATTTCAACTGAGTTCGTCTTTTCGTTAGCTAGAATTTTAAAGAAGAAAGAATTACGTAGAATACATTTTTCTTCTTTTGCTTTTCGATTGGATTATTTTCTTCTTATGCTTTTGGATTTGGATCATTAAAATAGTAGAAGAACCCAGTAAGACTATTACGCTTTCCCTATTTCTTGTTATATACAACATTTGTTAGATTCTTGCATTTCATTTTGTTTCTATTCTGTTCTATTGTAATTTCCAAACCAGAAGTGTTTCAATGCGCTAGAGACTTTTCTAGGTTCCCTATTTTATTCCTACAGCTTTTATCACTAATTTAGATACGAATTTCGCAAATATTTTTAAATTGATTGGCTTTATTCTTAAATTGCCAGCTATTGTAACTATTGATAAACCTTTAAAAAAACTGTCTTTATTCTTAAATTGTCAACTATTGCGATTATTGTGAATTTTAAAAAAATCGTCTTTTTTCTTAAATTGCCAACCATTATAACTATTGTTAAATCTTAAAAAATTGTTTTATTCTTAAATTATCACATAAAATAAAAAAATATGCTACTTTTCTACTGAAAATCTAGTTTTTCCTAATTTCCCATAGAGTTAATATGTGTACCCGGTTTTACCCCACTTTTTCTACAAAAAATCATAAGTTAAAAAAAGAAGCAAAACTATGAATTTTCCTGAAATATGTATTGCATAGTTCTCAACTTTATAGGTGTCCATGGAAATGACTCGAGGAGAATATTCCGAATAAATCCGCCTCCTCGAGACATTTCCATCGACACCAGTTTTTTGAAACAGGTGTCCATGGAAATGACTCGAGGAGAATATTCCGAATAAATCCGCCTCCTCGAGACATTTCCATGGACACCAGTTTTGTGAAAATCCGATAATAACTCCCCGAGTTATAGCGAATGTCCTATCTATGAAGTTGAGGACTGTACTCTGATAAATAATGAATATTTTAGTAAAATTTGACAATCTCTATAACGAATAGTTTAACTCCAACAGGTCTTCGAGTCTTAGGTACACGGTTTAACCCCACTTTTCCCTACTTGCCAAACATCGATGGAACCCCAAAAATTCAAATAATTTGAATGCCCTGATAAGCTCTGACGTTTAAAATTTAAACAAAATTTTAATCCTTTTATCAAAGTCACTGTTTAGCGCACGCATCAATAGCACTCGAAAAATGATTTTTGGGTACTTTTGAATTAAACCGAATACCCTCGCCATCCCTTCAAACTAACACCCACCAACCATTCCCATGATTAAAGGGTACTATAAGTAATCTCGAAAAAAAGACACTTTCTCATGCATTATCTCTTTAATACGAGGATCATTAATCTGCTCGGAATGACCAGGGAAGTGCTCCAGTAACAACTGCCCAGCGCCGCAGGCTGATAACGAACAGGAAACATTTCATTAAAAGACACATATCAGTGGCCAAAGGACGAATCGCGCCATCAAACATTCAGCTCTTCCAGAAGTTATGTTTTCCCCCTTGTAAGCTGTTACGGATAATTACAGGTATTTGTATTCCCCGGATTAATGGACAAGCGCAGAAATACATTGAATTAGAGAGCGAGAAAAAGAGTTTCTCTCGATGTCTGTCTGTCGTGGGTGAAGTAATGATCGGTAAAGAGGACGCTCCTGTTTAGTGGGTCCCTCCAGGCGTGAATCGGTCCTATTTGGAGTTGATGATTTCTCGGTAGATTCAGTGCGGGGATTAATGGCCTAAAATTATACTTATTGCCCCATAGATATTTACAGAACGAGCGGGAAAAGGTGCAGTAACATTTGTCACTCTGACTTAACTGACTGTCAGGATGGGTAAAATTACTGATATTCGGTGTCTTTTATTTTCAGGAATAGAAACATACTGCGCAATGGCATAAATCACTCAGTTTCTGGAAACATATACGTGCAGCTAGAGTACTTATGTGGTTCCGCGCATGCGTATGTAAGGTAAATCCTTCCCCCAAGCACACAACAGCCATTTAATGATTCTTACTTTCACTTTAACCGGATTGGCTCATTCATCCTCATAATTTTATTTAATTTTTTACGAGAAGAACCTTATTAGCTGGTAGAAGAAAACTTCCTAAATCTTCTTTATGCTTTCTCATTGCATATTTTCCTTTAAATACTTTTGTTTTAAAAATTTACAGGAATTCTGCTTTCTATTGGTACAATGGTAAAATAACTGCTTCCTTTTCGATGCTTGGTATCTCTTCTCTGCTTCTTTCGCATTGGTTTAAAGCTTGCTGTCCTGTGATTAGACAACTTCGGATCCAGGAGTTAGTTCAAAAAGATTTCGCCAATTATCGTACGTGAGCCTGCACACATTAAATCTGACGTTGAAGGTAAAGTGCCTCTCTGGTGTGGCATAGAAGTTTGAAGAAGGTGCTACCGCCCAGGTGTATTGCTAGTTTTGGATGGTGCTCTAAATTACAACACAAATTTTCATTTATTCCCGTTCTAGCACAATGTTCAGTCAAATAATTCAGATCAGAATTTGAATTGGATATCTCGGATTCACACTAACTTCTATTCAGGGATCAAGCTGTAATAATTTTTTGCACGGAAACTGCGTGTTGTACATCAAACATTTCTAATTAACACTTATGCTTTGAAGTTCATCGATTACGACTTTTCAACGCGGCTCGACACTCACTGGCCAATTTTCGAGTCTTGTCATGTCCACATTTAAGAATTTGTTATACCCACTGGATTTTACCCTAATATTTAGAGCATATCTAGATTATTTCACATCTTGTTTAGTTGTTTACTTTCATTACAAATGAGTTTAGAATTTTAAACTTTAATTAAGCTTTCTTTCATCTCTTTTTAGAAGTACATCTTTCTGGAATTCATTAAGTTTGGGTAATCCGTCTTTGAACCGCATAAATTCTGCACAAACCAATCTACTTAATCAAATTTCTTGACTTTAACTAAGCGTGGCGACTTCATTTTGAAGCAAAAGTGTAGTGTTTACTTAATACTTTGTTTAAGCTATAGTTTTTAAATGGGGATTAAAATAACACCTCATTCAATTTTTACAGGCACATAGGTTTATTTCGAAAAGTACAATTAGAAAGAAGTATAGGTACATTGGTAATATAACTGCTTTCTTTTCGATGCTTCGTATATCTTCTCTGCTACCATCTTTCGCACTTGGTTTAAAGCTTGCTGTCCTAGTGATTAGACCCTAGCTTCGAATTCGGGCAGTTCTAGTTCCAAAACCAGATTTCATCAAATATCGCGCACGTGGGCCTGTTGCACGTTAAATCTGACGTTGAGAATAGAAAGTGCTTCTGCTGGTGTGGCGTGGAAGTTTGAAGAAGGTGCTACGGGCCCAGGTGCTGTGTCTGTATGGTGTCAGGCTCTTCTGACCACAGTTCAAAATTACGAAGTCCATCCCTAAACAGCCTTTACTTTGCTTCAAAATGGCACATTAATTACACTAAACCAATTTGTGGAAGTTTTGTCTCAAACTAGTTGCTTTAAAAATGAGCCCAAATTGGCTATGACTAATTCTGGATCTGAAAAGGGACGCATTTTGTTCTTAATTGTAAAATAACTGCTACCGAGAGAGAATGTCAAGGAATGGTTAAGAATCACAGTCAGTGGCGAATCCAGGGGGGGCTATCGGGCAGCCCCCCCCAGAGCTAAGTCAGAATTCTTGATTTTATTTAAAATCACTACAACTGTTTGTTCTTAATTTCTCTTTTTAAAAATATAATAGAAACGTGACAATATTGCTTTTTGGCTTGACAGGCTTGAAATTTTCCTACTTTTCTAGTCATTCCACTTGTACTTGTAGCGTTGACGCGGTCGAAGACATTTTTTGGCTTGTTACTTCATTGTATTCTTTATTAAATTATCGAAAGTGTTGTATTGTTTTTTATGATTCTTATTGTCAGGTGAGTAAAGTATGTACAGTTAAAGTGTTTTGGTTTACATAAGCCATGAGGTTTGATATAAAGAAACACATTCTCACTGCAATATTCAGGAGTAACGGTATACAAAGTCTTCTAATGTTGCTGCCATTATTGGTAAAAATCGCCACTGTGGTTACTTAATTGAAACCTATTTGCTATATAAGTATTGAAAGAAAAAGTCATTATTATTAGTAGAATAATTAAGGAGAAAATGAAGCACGAAAATAATTCCATTTCACCTTGTTGAAACTGAGGTAACGAGTGAATTTTTTTTCAACTTATTAATACGCCATTAAAAAGTTTAAATAAATACATCATAAAATGTATTGCTGTTAAACTCGCTAGACATTTGCGTCATCTCTGTCTATTCACTGTCTTCTTATCTTTTTAAATGTTGAAAATGAACTAAGACTGATTCTTCCAAATCATTACGTATTCGTTTATGGATCCCCTTTATTGTATTAATTTTCCCAAAATTCTTTTGTTAACACTTTGACTCCTAAGCCGGCCGTAACCGGCCAGGCAACTTCTATACTAGTGGGGCGGATTTCGACCTGTTGCTGTTCCGAAAGGGGGGAGAAGGCATTTGGGCGAGTGGTCATTAAAGGGACCCTTAGGGGAGAGATGAGAGATGAAAGGCCTGCCATTCATATTTCCCACCACCGTGGTGAGGAGAAAAGGGAAAACGGGGCGGACGAATCCATTCCACAGATCAATTAGGAAGCAAACCTCCGTATACAACTGTACTCAGATGTTGAGAACTCTTAGTAGTCAGAGAGTTAAATTATTTATCACCGATAAGACATTTTTCTGTGACTGTATACAGCATTAGGAACGGGATTTAATTTTAATAGCAGACAATTTCTGAGAAAAGTCATCAAATTTCTTGCAAAATCTTATAGTGAGCACCTATTTTGATAATTGACGCAATAAAACCTATTAGGAAAGTACCATTAGGCAGTGCCATAAAAGAAGTTTGACAACATCCCCATTAAATAAAAATACATCTAATTAAATCTTCGTCGTCATTACATGTAGATCTGTTAGGAAAGTACCATTAGGAAGTTCCATAAAAGAAGTTTGACAACATCCCCATTAAATAAAAATGCATCTAATTAAATCTTCGTCGTCATTACATGTAGATCTGTTAGGAAAGTACCATTAGGAAGTTCCATAAAAGAAGTTTGACAACATCCCCA
>BGPR01028835.1:3591-19687 GCA_013235015.1 Araneus ventricosus | reverse complement strand
GAGTGCTTCGTTCAGTTTACGTGGTACTAAGCATCAGATGGGGAAGCTTCATCACCGTTTTCTTTAGTTGAATAGGATTTGGGGTAGCCTGTAAAGACTTGCTGTACCAATGAAAGAAAGTATGAATTTATAAATAAATTGATGTAAGAATGCACTTTAGCTGTCTACATTCTGGCACTGTATTCTAACAATTTGAAAGAGCTTTGAAGATCTATTCAATGGGAAGCGGATTTCCTACAATTTTAAGTAAATTTCGATTTTAGTTTTATTCATATATAGATAGATACGTTTTTTTTTATTTATGTAGAATTAACAGGTTTTACATAGTTCTTTTTTTTTGATTTTCTTAATTGAATTTCTATTTCTAATAAAGGAAAGAGACTGAAAAATATCAGAAAAGTAATGTTAAGGTAGATATCAGAGGATATGTTTGAAAGTCTATAAAATTATATTCTGATTTGGTGCTTTAATAAATTCATGCACAGGTATCTTCGGTCTTATAGGCAAATTTCATCCTAGGTTACGATTTTCCAACAATCACGAAGGTTTCCTGCGCGAATTCAGAATTTAGAAAAATTACACCTCTGGTCTCTTATTTTCATAAAATCTCAAACTAAAAGAAAGAATGCAAAATTGCTGCTGAAAGTTGCATTTTGCACCTAGTATAATATTATACTGGAAATTAAAGGTTTGTACCCACTCTATTTTGCATCAACTCTTTAACTTAAAATGCGTGACCATACGAGATTCTACATTTTAATTAATTTCCTGATAATACATATTTCAATTCTTGGAAGTCCTTAGGTTTCTTAAAAGTTCTACAAAGTTTCTAAAAAATTACAAGAAAACAACAAATAAGGAAAATGTGAAGTAAATATGTTGTAAGATGCAGTGGATTTCTTTTGTCATATTGGGATGGAACAGTAAGAAAAATTAAAAACTTTTTTAAATCCAGGACAGGTTTTATTGTATTTCTATAGGACACATGGACTGAAGACATAAAATGACAGAAAGCTATATACATGATGATACGAAATACAATTTGCTTACATGCTCGTTAGAATTTGAGCTGACACTCAAATATCAAACTATATTGTGTGCCAAAACGATATTGTAGTGATCTGGCAGCGACATCTATATTTCTTGTAAATCAAAAAGTGCTACCTCTCTACTATTTCAACGTCCACTCTCTGTTTACCTCAGCAGGGAAAATCACTCGTCTGTATATTTAGAAAGACACACTATCAGATGCATTGTGTTTTTTTGTCATTGGTTGTTTCATTTATTAAGATTTTGAGCTTTGTATTTGGATTTGTCATCATATGAATTACATAATCCTCTCAATCATAATGTCTTACTGGCGGAAGCCACAATAGCCCTCATAGACCGCTTGGTCCGCGGGCAGAACTTCTGACTTGTGCGTCTACACTCGTTGACTGCCGTATCTCCTGAACATGGCGTCTTCCTCTGGGGCGGAACAGGGTTACTGTAATTTGTGGTGGATTGCCAAACTTGGCGTTCATAGTATGTTACTCTCAAACTTGTAAAATTTAATTAGCAAAATGCAAAAGCAAATATTCAGTGTGGAAACGATAATTTTTTTTTTTTTTTTTTTTTTGCAAGTAAATATAAAAATATTTTCAGGCGATAGCATTCTTATACATAAGTTTAAAATTACCACATTCTATATAATTCTATCTTATATACCCGGCGTTGCTCGGGGTTAATATTTTCAAGTCTAATTATAATAACACTTTAAAGCTTAATTAAACAGTTTTTCACTGCAGCATCTTTCCATTGATTTTGTTTTTTTGTCTTCTCTGTGTCTCTGACCCCTCGGTCAGCAGCTAAACTAACTGTTCTTTTTGTCTCTTTGAACCGCTTCTTTGAGTCTGGCAATCCTTGGATTTCCATCCTTCATACCCATCATTGCTACGGCGTTACCATTTGTTAGCGCGGTTGTAGAATTAATGAGCAGCGCCCGATAAACCCCAAAGCTAAACCAGCATTGCTACGCCGACGGAGACATAGCAGCACTCTGTGCCGTAACCATGAAGCTTTATTTCGGTCGCCCAATTTTGGCAAGCGCAGAATGGCCTTCGATTCGTGTTACTTTTACACCCCACTGCTCATATTTTGCTTTAAACTGGCAAATGCAGCGTATGTTTTGTCCTCCCATGGCGCCCCTAAAACTAGCATCTATGCTTCCCTCACTCCCTGGATCTTTACGCCGCTGCACACGCTGGATTAGGATGATTAAAAAAATTAATGAAATTTAGATGAAACATCAGCGATAACTAAACTAACGTCCTTGGATGTTGACGGCATATTAACAATACAGAAATAAAGAAGCGGTTAACAACGATGGAAAACACGTGAATAAAGTTTGATCGACTTTATTCAGTGGTTTGAATTTGTTTATAACAATGACATTGTTACAAATTAAGACTAAAATGAATTTTAAATAATTATCAAATTGGAGAAAACGTGCATGCAACAATTATCAAATTGATATAATTAAAAGGGATGATAATAGTTTTGCTCTTAAGGCGGTTAAAAAATATTTTCGTATACTCACAGTATTTCAGAAGTTATTGGCGAAAATCGTCTAAAAATAGCTTAATTTTCGTTATTTAATTAAATAAATATAAAATCTAATTCGAATTTTAAAATAATTTTTACTGCCTTAGCTCCGTCTTGTTCTAATCCATCACTGTGCCAAATTTGGTCGCCGTTAGTCCAACGGTTTGGGCGTGCATAAAGAACCAAAAACGAACACACAAATGCACACACACATACTTTCCTGTTTTATATATAGATTTTAATTCAAACTTGAAGGCAGTGTGCAATTTGAAAAAATATTCGTAAATATGGCATTTTTTGTGTAGTTTCACATTACAATCAAGAAATCGTTTGTGTTTTCCCTTGGACGGATTGAGCCCACAATTTGATGTTTATATGCAACATCTTTACTAAAGGTGAAATGTAGAATGTCTGAGTCAAGGAGAAGACGTTAGTTGAGTCAATCTTCTTTTATTCAGTCATTGAGGATATTTCTTCATGGGTAAAGGATTCAGTTTCTACGTAGCTCCATGACCAGAATAGAAGAGGTAACGCGCGAAGCGGCGCGATGTTGTTATTCGTTTACATGTTGGAGTGAAAAAGGACAGATAGGAATGCGCAGAACGCTTAAGTACCCAGAGAAGGGAATTTTCCCGGAACGACTCGTGACTCGAAAAGAAGGTTGTAGTGCGCTTATTACGATAGAAGTAGAAGTAATTAAAATGAGGTGTCGTTAAAAGTGATTTAAGAATTAAGAAAGTTAAAAAATTAAAATTTCACATATATAAATGGAGAATAAAGTTTAGTCCTACAGTATGGCAACGCACTGATCTACTGGCTGACGTCACTTGACAAATTTCTCTTATTCTCAGGCGAGCCAGAGACATTATACGAGAGACGTTCCGGAAGTAAGTTTCGTCATGCGTTTTCACAGGGAAGCTTAATTACAATCCAAAACATACAATGACATAATAAAGTACAAACTTTTGGCTATTTTTCCACATATTTGCCACCGACTTTGATACATTTGTCGTACCGTGAAATCAATGTCAAAAAACCATCCTGGTAAAAATCGGTGCCCAGCGAGCGTTGGAAGTTCTTCACAGCAAGCCGCACCTCTTCATTACTTCGGAAGTGACGTCCCGATAAAGCTGACTTCAATGCGGGGAAAAGGTGAAGATGGGTGCCGAAGTATCTCAGTCTGATCACAAGACTGCAAGAATGGCTATAAGCCTCGAGAGGTTTTGTTCTTGGGCGATAATACAAGACCTCACACAGCAAGAGACACAAAAGAACAAATTCGTCGCCTGGGATAGGAGAGATTGGACCACCCAGCCTACAGCCCTGATCTTGCCCCATCAGACGTACACTTTTTCAGAGCAGCAGAAACCGGTGAAACAGGGTTTCTCACTTTTTACGGGGGGTGTTGGGGTCAAATTGCCCCTTGCGTGTGCTGGCGTTTCAGATTCGTTTAACGTTATGTTTATGACAGTGTACGAACGTGCGTTTCAGATTCGTTTAACGTTATGTTTATGACAGTGTACGAACGTGCGCAGCGGAGATGAAAAGATTAAAGAACAGGTATGAAAAAAAGTTCAATTTTCCTTTTTCTTATTAAAAATAACATCTGTGTCTTAAATACAAGTTATTTGTACGAAAAAATTCATATTATATAACCATATTTTATTTTGGTACAAATAGTCAATAAAATAAGCAATAAGTGTCTAACAATTTAGGGTCAAAATGACCCGTGCTTGTGCTAATGTCCCAAAAATGGGTGCGTGTGCTGAAGGGTTAAATATCCCACAGTCTGTAATTAGGTGGCAGTTTGTTTGGAAAATGTCGGGCAAAACTAACAAGTTACTGCAGAACAAACAGAAAGATAAATGCTTAACAGAAGCGGATTTATCAGTTGAAGTTCTATGTAAAGAACAAATAAAAATAAAATAGTATACTTTAAAAATGAATTTGTCTAACTTAAACCAATGAAAACTGATTAAAATATAGTTAAAAATAATTTCAGTTGAAGTTATGTGTAAAGAACTGATAGAAAGAAAATGGTTTAGTTCAAAAATAAATTTATTTTTCCTACACAAAGAAAACTGATTAAATCTATAGTTAAAAATAATAAATTAAAATCAGGATAATTAGTTTGGTAATCAAATTATTTTTTTTCATTTTATATGAATTTCAGATTAAATAACTCGAAATTTCTTGTGGAAGAAAGGTTCTCAAAAATATATTGAATAATAAATTAATAAAAGAGGAAATAATGATAATATCTTGACAATAAGTGGCATGTTATTATTTAATTTAAACAGAAATAACGAACATTTTAAATGAAACAACAACACTTGTTCGTCTTTATAAAGAAAAATAATATATTTTGGGATTTTAAATTCTGTTTTTTTGTAATGAAGGAAAAATTGATAAGGATTTCTTTAATTAATTGATATTACAAACATACTTCACAAAAACAATGGAATTATATTATTTTTTCTCGACTTCATTTTACAATTATTTCATGTCAAAATAAGTAAAAAAATAATGAAGAACTATGATTAAAATACAACAATAGGAAAAGAAAATAATTTTGATTCATCGATTTATACGAAATCAATAGTTTGCTTCTAAATGAAAAGACGCTCTTTGTAAGTTCTATTCAAGACTTTTATAAATAAAAATTTGCTTTGTTTTAAAACTAGAAGCAGGATCTTTGTATTAAATATTTTGTTCTGATTTAAAATATTTCATATATTTGGCGACTTTGTTTCCTTAACGGTTTGAATGTATTTGTTAATAGAGAGAACACGAAAGCATTTTAAAATTTCGTTTTAGGACTTCAGGTATCCGACTGTCTTCGGAGACATTTTTTTGAAAAATAACTTATATATATTTTTAATGTTATTTTTCAACTGCATATGTTTTAAAACTATGAAAATATAGTAAAATTAGGCTTTAAAAATCATATTTTTTAAAAAAAACTGAGAAATTTGGAGAAAAATGGCTAAAATATTTGCCTTACGATAACAGCCATAGACAAAATCATATTCTAAACATACATAAATCCTTGTAGGAGTACATTTTTATGACAGTTATCTGTGTTATACTCTAAAATATTTCTTGTACTTCAAAATAGTTTTGAGATATAGCTGAACATAGTTACTAAACTGGTAATTTTTCATAAAAAATGCTTTTCGTTTATATTTAAGCACTTAAAAATAACACTTGATTTTAAAATTGACCTTAGTTTTTAGAGGAAAACATCAAGCATATTACAGAAAACAATCTCAGAAAAGTTCATATCAATACTTGAATAACTTTTTGAGAAATCATTGTTACGGTCGACAGTTTTCCTCAAAAATATCATTTCTCAGAAAACACATTTAAAGTTTTCATGAAACATAAAATAATTCTTACAGTTCGGTAATAAAACAGCTTTAACTACATTTGTAATTCACGTAGAGTAAAATGTGAGACAGTTTTAGAAAGCTGATTAAACAGGTTACAAAATTAAGTCATAATTTTTTTTTTTGATAATTTTATCAAAAACGACGATTTTAGACCAGTCGGATACTTTAAAAGAAAAATATGATAGCTTTTTCTAATTGGTGCATTTCTTTGCGCATAACATTAGGAAAAATCAAAATGAGCTATTTACAACTAAAAGAGTGAAATACGCTCTATCAAGGAAAAAAAAATTAATTGTGTTCCAGTTACGATTGTGATCTCCAACATAAACTGGTTGAATACGGTCTTAAGGTACTTATTGAATAAACAATCAACTACCAATTGATGGATTTCGGTGTCACAATTCCAAATTGCACCCAGATATGTAAACTTCGATATGCAAAGTTGAGGCAATTCTACTCCGTTGGTCAGCATAATAGTATGTGGTCATCAGGCAGGCTTAGTGTTGAGTTCCATATAGATAAGTACTCGTTAACTTTAACTAACTAGAAAACCACCTGTCATGGTTTGACGGGTGCAAATTGCCTCTTCATTCGAGAGATTTCCCTTCAAATTTGACGTGTTTAAATATATATATGCGAGAGAAATGTGTGTGTGTGTTTAACATTAATTGAAAACAAATAAAATAAACATATGTTTTATTTACATATTATTTACATATTTCTTTATTCAAAAAACCTCTTGGCAAACAACATTCAGCGTGAAGTATTTATCGTTAATAATTTTCCTTGTACTTCAGATGTCTTTGTGTAAATTTTAACGTGATTGGGAACCCTAGACCTTGAAAGTGTAACATAGAGCTGCCCATGTGAAACGACAGGCTCATCGAGGAAAATTCCAACATGATCGAAAGTTTGCTCCTGCGATTTGTTGATAGTCATCGTGTAAGCTGGAATTAACGGGAACTGGCGGCGGTTGAGAACGAATGGTAGATTCACGTCAGTGGTGGCTAATTTAATTCTTTGCAAGAAAACAACATCGCCACGATTGCATTCAGATACAATTTGTCATCCAAACTATATCACGCGCATGATATATCACTGATGTAATTTACTACTTTCTATTAAAAAACGGAAATTAATTTGAAATATAGCATTAATATAATTTAAAATTTCTCGGGAAGTATTGATCATAGCGAGATAAATTTTATATCAATCGATAGAGAATTTTATTTCACTATTTTAGAGCTATTAAATTTGAAATTAGAACGACAATTACTCTTTTAAATTTAACATTATTGAAATTTAGGTTCTATAACAATGAAATAATGCTGTTTAACGTCTCGCAGTGCTATGGCGCGAGTTTTATTGTTGGTGACGTCAGAGCGTTACCGGAGGATCTGGGCTATTATATTAGTAGTTATTATATTATTTTTAGAATTAAGTTTACATTTTTAAGAAGCATTTTTTACAATTAAAAATATGTACATTGAAGCAGTTCGTCATTAAAAGGCTTTTGGATGGCCCATCGTCGTCTTTTGTCCTTGTCAGAAAAAAACCCCACGTCCCCGTCTCTTCTGTTCTTGGCAGCTTGATGCTCTGACGTCACTGGCGATGGCAGCGCCATCTACAGGTACTCAGCTGCGGCTGGTGTTCCACAGTACTTATAGTGGCATGATTAATTTTGGTGAAACGTTTCATTGAAACTTTCAATTAACATTTTCACGAAACCATTTATAGCTCAAAATGTGTTTCTTGAAGTTAAGTCCTATTACGTTGCTGCTCCCAACTTAAGTCAATCGTTAGTTGTAATATCGTTTCTATCGTTTCGTAATCGTTGCTGCTAACTTTCAAGGAAAATATACAGATATTTAATTATTCATTAATTCTCATGTATTTTGCCACTCCTATCAGAGAAAATGTTAAACCTTAAAAGCCCGATTTTTAAAAATTGATTTTAAAATAATCTTTTTTAATTTTCATATCTTGAATAAAACATGGGCAAAATAATTTTAAAAATCCGATTTTGTTTTAAGTATGGTTTATGGCTAAAAAACATTTTTTTTACCAACTGACAACACTGGACTTTAGTTCAGAAAAACATTTCCTGGATAAAATTCTATATTGTCAAACACAGATGAATTTTAATAAATAATACTACAAATAAGGAATTTTCTTCAATATTGTAGAATAAAATATGGTATTCTCAAGCGTACAAACGAAGATAAAAAGATGCAGCTTCGAGTGAAAAACATCAATTTATTTTTATTTTTTTATCAGCACTCAGGATACTATTTGCATGTTGCAAATTGATTTAATATAAATTTCAGTATGTATCCTACTGGCAAGATCAAGGATTAGAGCTTCAGTCTTATTCTTAAGATTTTAGGAGACACAATTGGGTACGATGCTTAAAGGCAACGCAAGGCATTTAAGGGTTAATTACTAAACACAAAGGCAATTAGATTAAATTTATTTTTAGCTCTGAATCAAATTAAATCTTCTTAAAATTTGGCATAGGAATTTTCTTTAGCGTTGCTTTCTTGTTACATATATTTCTTACGTTTAGAAAACTAGTTGTACCTCTAACTCAGTTTGCAGTACATATTTTCTGTTGACTATGATGCCTGTTATAAAATCTGACTGAAATTATTCCTTAATTTTTATTGATTGGATTTGGATGCAGATATCCCTTATTTTAGAGAGCTATATCTTTATGTGCGCATGAATATAAATAATGTCCAAGCGAGAAAAAAAACCCTATTTTTTCATTAGAAACCACCTATTTGTATAGTCATTATGCCTTAAAATATTCCACTAAGCGCAATTTTAGCTTTAAAACAGACGACACATTTTTAACGCCACCTCTTGCTGTGGATACATTTTTTCTTATTTGCCTTCAAAGCTTTTTATTCACCTCCCCCCGTCTTCATTGCCCTGAGAAGAATTTCGGGAAGACTTGCCAGAATTCTGAATGCCAGAAATCAGATTCGCAGAAATTCCTTCCACTGCAAAAAGTTACCAGTTAGCGCTTTCTACTGACGCGATGGCGCGAATCAAAATTTTATGTCAGTATTCTAATTCCTTCTCGCAGAGCGATATTTTTCTCTAGCAAAAATCGTCTGCGCGTGGGGAAGTCTGTGCAAAATAGTTTCCCAAGATGATAAAAAGCTCCAGGGAAAACTTTTGATTCGGTTAGGTCCTGCGTGAGCCTAAATTTGAATAAATCTAATAAAAGTGAAATGCAAATCGTGTATCTTGTTTAGAAATGTGATATGTCTCGTGATGTAACCTACGCAGGAAATATTCTTGGTTAGATGGGTTTGTTGGGATATCATTTCGAATATCAACTTTTTATAGAACTAAAAGATATTCGTCCTATGTCGAACAGGTCGGAATCTAAAATTAGCGGTTTTAATGTTGATATCGGTGTTCGAGCCAAATAATATAATTTTTGGAGATTAGTTTCATTTCAATGGTCACCAATTTATTGGAGATAGCACATGACGATGTGTTTTTAAAATTATCAAATTGATGTGCGCAATATTTTAATGACTTCATAATCCAAATGAAGTATCCACTGAAAATTATGTTGCCATTTGATAGGCTATCGCTAAATTCTGTTTTCATACACATCGACTCGAACAGTTTATGCATATTCATAAACTCTTTATCTTAACGCATTCGTAGGACGAGATTTCTCGTTTTCCAGGAATATTATATATTCCTGGAAATATATAATATTCCTGCATATTTGTGAATAAACCTCAATTCTCCATTATCCTGCGTGTTGGACTGTTTACACCATACATTCACAGAACGATTTTTGTTACAGTATAGATTGCAAATAAATTGATAAATTGAAACATAACAGCTATTTTCGATGTGAAGATATTAATATAATTTCGACTTTTTCGAAGACTTGTTTTTCGTGTTATTTTTAGGAATCACGTGTTCCCAGTTGAAATAGCAACTGGTTGACTTAAAATGCACAAAGGCAAACATATAGGTATCCGTGAAAGATAGTTATTATTCTAAACATTAATAACAATAATCTGAAAAGATGGAGTGAAATGGAGTTTGCAGCAAAATAATGAGGAAATCTATCAGTTTTTTTACAGTGCATTCATTGTAACTCTTCATGAGCTTCTTTAGTAGCACGAAGAATGTCCAGTCTGTTATCGATTTCCCGTCAAGTATTTTTTTTAACATTTCCTGTTTCTTTAAACTTCCGCCTGCATGCATAAATTGAAGGCACACTTGGTGGAATTCTATGGTACATCAGCCGAAACTTTCTTTGCATCTTTTCCGCTAACCCGAATACACGCTGTCCCCTAAAAAAGTCTCAATCTCAAGAATAAAATAAATAAAAACTTAACACTTTATAAGGCGATTTTTTTCTAGTAGTGGTATAATCAAATAACTTTGGTGTTGAGATAAATTTAAGAAAAGACTTTCATTTAGCTTATTGGATGGCATTATTTTTTGTTAATTAATTTCATTAATTAATAACTAATTACCAAGTCAAGACATTTCTTCATGGTTTGAGATAAGAATTGGAACATCCAGATTTTTGTTTCATAGAAAAATATGGCGCGAACTTACGCCAACCTTGAAAAATGCATTTAAAAATTGATGACTTTGGAGGGAAGTTTATTCCTACGGTATTAGAAAGGATTAAACTATGCAGTTAATGAATTGAAATTAAGCCAACCTTGAAGAATGCATTTAAACATTGATGACTTTGGAGGGAAGTATATTCCTACGGTATTAGAAAGGATTAAACTAGGCAGTTAATGAATTGAAATTACGCCAATCTCGAAGAATGCATTTAAAAATTGATGACTTTGGAGGGAAGTATATTCCTATGGTCTTAGAAAGGATTAAACTATGCAGTTAATGAATTGAAATCTAGTCACCACGATTAAAAATATGCAAAATTATCTTATTTTAAAGCGCCATAACTGACAAGTCGTAATTTAAGAACATATTTTTGATGCTTTCAGAGGGCCCCCAAGAAGTTTAGAGTCAGAGGCTCCCAACATCCTTAATCCGCCCGTGCTCATATGTTGTGGAAACAATCCCATACTTTTAATTTTTTTCCAAATAACTTCGAACATTTCTTCTCTCTATTTACTACCCTTAAATGCCTGGTTTTTTTTAAAAAATTCTTTTAAAAGTGCATTTCGACTTTCATTTCTTGCATAAAACATGGGGAAAATAATTACTAAATTACTATTTTGTTTCAAGTATGGCTTACGACCAAAAAACGGCTTGTTACCAACCTGGAATCTTCCGGCCCCGAAGCTGAGACCTTACCACTAGGCCACCGCGGCCGCTAGCATTGCGAAAAGAAGGATGTTAAATGCTCGTGATGTTGACCTATGATGCATGAAGTGTATTTTGTGTCCGCAATGCAATGTTTGCAGTATAAAAATAATGAAGGTTTTTTTGTTCTCTTTTTCTTCTTACACACTTTTATTGATATTGGCCTGTTTTATGTTTGTTATGATGGAATTTCGTAATCGATTTTCACTCACTCCCTGATGTGCTTGCATTTTGAAATCTTCCACACTCGTGAACACTGGGCTTTAGCTGAGAAAAAAAATCCTTGATAAAATTCCATAATGTTAAACACAGATGCAGTTTCAGAACTGATAATAAGGATGAAGAATTTCCTTCAACATTGTAGAATATGTGGCATCATCGCGGCATCTGGCAACATCCTGAATTGTGATTTCATGCAGATCGGATCCGCCCTCTTTGTTATGTCACCCATCGACCAATATCGACGAGCCTGTTACTGTATATAAGGACTGATTGCTACTGTTCATTCTCTGCTCTTCTTTGTATCATTTGATTAGCTAGCTGTATAATGATTTTATGATTTATTATTTTAATTTGTTTGTTATTTTCATTAAATTTGTTATTTTATTAACGAGTAGTCTTGATTCGACTTCGTCACCAGTTACGCACAGTGGAATACTTCTGATTTATGTGAATACAGGTATGATAGATCTAGAAGCCGAGTAGGGTAGAATCGTACAAGTTAACATGTAGCACTTGAGTGTCAATAGTTGTATGCACTGACTGCCTCAGCATCTACGTAAATAAATCTCTCCTCTATCAATCCTGTGAAGTTAACTTGAGCTAGACGTAGGCCCCCAGAAGTTACAAATAACACATAGTGTTCTCAAGCGTACAGACAAAGCCAGAAAGATGCAGCCTCCAGTGTAAAAAATCAATCTATTTTTATTTTTTTATCAGCACCCAGGCTGTCATCTATATATTGTGAATTGGTTTAATAAAAATTTCAGTATGTATCCTATTGGCAAAAACAGGCATTGGAGCCTCAGTCTTATTCTCAGTATTACAGAAGATAAAATTGGGTATGCTGCTTGAAGGCAACACATGGCATTTGAAGGTTAAGTCCGGCATTGTAAGTGACCACTTAGTAGACCAATATATCATGGCTGAACGTATGGACGGAAAAAGTTACAGAATAATTTCAGAAAAGGATATTTCTAGGAAAATAAGAGAATGTTATATACTTAGGAATGTTATAAACTTAGGAATGTTATAATCTTAGGAATGTTATGAATTTAGAAATGTTATAAACTTAGGAATGTTATAAACTTAGGAATGTTATAAACTTAGGAATATTATAAACTTAGGAATATTATAAACTTAGGAATGTTATAAACTTAGAAATGTTATAAACTTAGGAATATTATAAACTTTTGAATATTATAAACTTAGGAATGCTATGAACTTAGTAATAAAACAAATCATAGTAAAAGCTTGTATTATTGTGACTTAATTTTAGAAAACGAACGGAGACCATCTTGAGGTTGATAGCACATCATCCTTACCTTTTAAACGCTCCATCATCAACAGACAGTTTGGCGGGTATGTTGCTTAAAGGCAACACTGGACATTTAAGGGTTTAAAAAACCCGCCTCAGCTTTCTCCACTTCCACTCACATCGATACCAAACTGATCAGGAACGATCTAAGCTCAAAGGATGATGTTGTGTTGTGAAAGGTTTGTTTGTGATGTGTAGTAGCAGTAGAAGCGAATCCTTTAATTTCAGTTCTTTTACCTGAAAGCACTCCACGTTTTCCTAATCTGCGCTAGCACACTGTACTGATTTGCAGTTCGCGTGATCGATCATTCGATAGAGCCGTGGCAGAATGTATCTGTTATGATTGATTGTCTTCGAATGGATTTTCTGCAACCAGTACCCATCTGTTGACTAGACGACATCGCCTGCTCTTATTGCTCTCACCGACCATGGTTCGGAGGAATAAGAACGGGTAGTCCATGCTCCCTTCCTCCCGGCGAATTGTGAACGTTTGTTTCCTAAATATACCGTGTTGTACTAATCCGCGTTACATGATTTATTATGTACAAGGAATTTAGGTTTTAAGAAATTTAAAAAATGTGTCCTATCTACAGTGGCTTCCAAAATTGAGTATACACCACTCATATTCTTAATGAATCGTCTAAAATAGAACCATAAAATGTTTATTTAAATATAATACCTATAGAACTGTTAAAATGCTTATTAATGAATGTATTAAGTATGGAAACAGAAATGAGGAAGTATTAATAACTTAATTTGCTAACTTTTTATGTTGGAGTACCAAATTTGAGAGTCACAAAATTGGGTATACACTTCATAAAAATTTTATTTGGCCGCCAGTATTTGTCTTAAAATGATCCAATACAATAAATTTGGTGCTGCAATGCACCAGTATTTGATATCCATGGGAAATTGGTTCTTTTTTAATTCTCAAAATGAGCTCTAGAACTGAAACAGGTGTTGATATTCGGAAACTTGTAATTCGAATGTCTGAAGAAGGCAAATCTCTACGTGAAATGATAAAGCATGTTCCGCGTAGTCATGGATGCATATAGAAAATAATTCAAAAGTATAAAAGTCTGGATTAATAACAAATAGGCCTGGTAGATTCTCAGTTCGACTACTAAGAAAAACAAACGAAGAAATCCTAACACGAGTGCTGTAGAAATTGCTTTATCAACATCTACAGCAATAGGAAGGAGTGTTTCAGCAGAAATAATTACAATAGTGCTCAGGAAAGCTAATTATAATGGTAGGATAGCCAAAAAAAACATTCACTTCCAAACTCACTAGATATAAAAGAATTGCTTTCGCTAAAAAGCATATTTCAAACCCTGAAGGTTTTTGGATTAACGTTAGATCCAGTGACAAAATAAATGTAACGTTTTGGAAGTGATAGTCGAAGCTATGTATTCCAGGAAGCCGAATTCTGAACTACTGCCCCCAAACACCATTCCTGTAATCAAGCATGACAGAAGTCTTAGTGCTTGTATGGGCCTTTACGTCTGCAAATAGAGAGGATAATTTAGTTTTTATCAATGGCATAATGGTATAAAATGAAGTATATGGGTATACTAAAGAAAAATTGAAAACAAAGTGCACAGAAACTGAATTTAGGATCAAATTTAATTTTGAATGAAACAAGGAACCTCAAACATACAGCCGAAATTGTAAAGTTACGGTTATTATATAATTGTAGAATGCAATTGTATATTCTGCCTCAGCCCCAGACCTGAGAGTTATTGAAAATTTGTTTCTGAAATGGAATAATCTGTTCAAAAATGAAACGTTATGAATAAAGAACACTTAAAAAGTGTGCTACAAGAAGAATGGGCAAAAATAACCTTTGAGGCGACATAAACTCTTGTTAACTCAATCCCTTGCCGTTTAGAAGCTGTTTTGAAGGCAAAAGGATATGAAACAAAATATTAGTTTATGTTATTTTTCTTTTTGCTAACGAGTTAGTCTAACTGTAACTCAATTTTGTGACTAAGAAATCTGTAACTTTGACGTAAAGTCTATGTTAATAAAAATATGTATTATCAATCCCTTGTTCTTTTCTATACGTTTCATATGTTTCTTAATGAGTCTTATTATTCTTTCAGCTCTTAGTCAGCTCTTATTCACAGGGATAAAAATTCATTGGCGTACCCCTTACGCCAGCCCCTTCTACTATGGGTTAAGCAACCTTACCCTATTCTCGATGATAATATACTATCTTAACATTTTCAGAACAGCTTTCATTTATTCAGCTAATTGCTGAATTTAATTAAATTTGGATTCCATACCAGAGGCGCCACCTATTAATGAATTTTAGAAAAATTAATTTTAAAATTCCATGATATATATTGCCAGAGAGAAGCGAGATCTCCTTTTCAACTTGACCGTTCATTATTTTATCTGTCTCTAAATTTGCGTGGTACGCAATAACGGTTAAATGCGTTGTTCAATATTCTTCGAATTTGAAGGAATGTTCCTTGAAGCAATAGAAAACGACGTATATGTAAGGATTTTGTTTTCTGAATTCGTTTCAGGAGGATGGCAGTTTAATTGCTTTCAACATTAACTTACTTGATATTGTCGAAGTTTTATTCGCAATTTTTTGAAATTGGGTCGCATCACCATTATTTAAACTACAAAACATATATTTTGTGAATTTTCAAAATTTTAACCAAAGAAAAAAAATTGTAATAATATATAGAAACATTTTAAAAATTTATGTAGGACACAACAAATTCCATCAAAATTTTATTTGGAAAAATGTATTGTTATGAACAATAGTGCTGGGAATTAAAAGCAAGCAAAATTCATTTTGTTGATGTTATAGTTGTTGTTTCCCAATAACTCATTTTTATTTTCCTTCTAAAACGTCTAGACAGAATTGAAGCAAACAAATCTTTCTTGCATTCTACGTTTTCTCCTTCTATAAAGTTAATATACATTCTAGCTCTTTACCATTAACAGGAACCTGTGATAATATTCTTTTCTAAGAAGCCAAACATAATGCCTTGAAGTACCTGTGGCATCATCGCGGCATCTGGCAGTATCATGAATTGTGATTACACGCAGATCGGATCCGCCCTCTTTGTGATATCACCCATCGACCAATAGCGACGAGCCTGTTACTGTATATAAGGACCGATTGCTACTGTTCATTCTCTGCTCTTCCTTGTTTGTATCATTTGATTAGCTAGCTGTATACTGATTTAGTACTTTAATTTAAATGTTGTTTCATTAAATTTGTTGTTTCATTAACGAG
>BGPR01028834.1:0-19687 GCA_013235015.1 Araneus ventricosus | reverse complement strand
TTTTCTTATTATTTTCATTGGAAAACATAACTTTATTTTTTCTGTTTGCCTAGATTTCACAAATTCCAAAGAAAAGAAGAACATCGCAGAAACAAAATTTAGTGACATATGACGAATATAATAACTCCAAAAGCGACCAGACAAATAATACCCAGCATACCTCTAATATCCTGCACTTTTGATTTGGATGAAAGTATTCACGATGTTACGGTTCATCCAACTTAATGTTCTGCATAACGACTTCCTTCGAAGCCATTGTACATCTAGACTTCCCCCCTCAAGGGTATTGAAAAATCCATGTACTGTATCATCTATCGAAGAACTTCCCTCATCCATCTTCCCTACTTCCCACCAACTGCACGTGATCAAGGAAAAAGGAAGGGGTTATAGAGGAACGCAGGAACTCTTTTGTCATAACTCCTACTTCGCCCTATACTTTATTGAGTGGTCTTCCAGTGGTTCTAGAGTTCTTGAATCGCAAAACATTGCCTGAGCTTATCTGTATTCTTCAACCATAGTTTAGAGAACAAAAACACATCACGCTTCTTTATGTTGAGGAACTACTTCATCTCATATTCGAAGTAGTTCTGTGTATGCTTTTTATAGTTTATTTTTCAAATTCTTTCATATTTATTTGTACTAGACAAGACTCCTTTTATTTTACTTTCTGTTACTTCAAGCGACCAGATAGCGATGAATTTTGCTATTTACAGATTGATAAATGCGAGGTATCCAGAGACCTTTGCTTAAACTCTGAACTTTAAATTTAATTTTCCCCTCAGAGCAGCCAAACAGATATAACTGTAAGCAATGTTTATTTATCAAAATATTTTGAGTCTCTCAAGTGTAAATATTTTTTATTTATTAGTTGTTTTCTGTCATCAAGCATGCAGGCTGGAAAAAGCTGTTTTGAGTATCATTTTATTTATCAAAATATTCTTCTCTCAAATTCTTACGAATATATTCTTAGAACTGTTTTCTCCTTTTTTCTTTGCAAGAAAACAAACCCAAATCTTTGATTTATATACTGATTAACTTTACTAACAAACATCAAATAGAAAATATTTATATGGAAGTTTTTTTAATTAAGTGACAGTGTACTGATTGGTGTTCTTTTAAAAAATTTAAAAATATTTCTTATTGAATTAATTGTGAACTTGTTTCTAAAATGCTTCTTTTTTCTGCATCACATATTATGCTAATGAATAAATTATTTTCTTCTTTAACAAGAAGTGCTAGAAGCATTGTAAAATGAAACCAAACACATAACATAAACTTTACTTTCTGATTATACAATTCCCTTCCACTCGAAGTAGTAAATAGCTACACAGTTAAGTCGATTCTCAAGTACATCACAAAATAAACCAAAATGTTTTGAACTTCAGTTTAGTTCACTTAGTACAATTTAAATAAACTATTTAATGGATATCTGTTTGCTTTTTTGAATTGATGGAAGTCTGTTTTTTTTTCCTTGCGTTCTTTTCTCTTGGTATTTATGTAGGTTTTTACTTTTGTATTTTGACCAAAAAATGTTTTTTGTAGTTTTATATCTATATATAGCTATTTATATCTCAAAGCAATAATGTTGTAGCTTCATGAAATTTGAATCTACTAGAATACATGCTAGTTAAATAAATAATATTTTTTTATAAACAGAAAAACATTTAGTCAGTAAATATAGTGCCTCCCCTTGTTTTATTTACAAAAATGTTGGGAAAGTCAGTTCTGACAGAAATCCCTATTTCCGCCAAGATTTATATTTCGTATAGCACTTTAACATATTATAAAATATCGACCTTTTACCGACTTTCCAAAAGATCGGTAAATATTTCGCATTCCGGTAATTCAATTAAAGAATATCTGTTTACATATTATCGGTTTCCTCTAGATACACAAAGCTGGGTAATTTGATTATGGCTTCTGCTCTGACAAGGTGCTGCTCCATGAATTCGTTTGAGAGAACTTATACTCTTTATAAAAAAGAAAATGCTCTCGATTGCATTTAATTCTTCTTAATATTTCATTTTATAAATGAGTCTAATCACTAATTCATAATCTTGGAATTCCAAGAAAATTCTTGGATTCTGAAGATTTCAATCAACTTTAGAAATTTAATAAAAAATAATATATACAAATATATATAGGAACATTTTCTCCAGAAATCACAAGAGATATAATACAATTATTTATATCCTTTTGCCTAACTTTAGTTTAAAATTTTTCAGAAATGTTTCTTTGAATCTATTATACCCGCTAGAAAATAAACTCGTGCTATCCTGGAAATACGTATACAGCAAGTGTTGCTTAATGAAATTGTAGAAAACCTTAATTTAAATGTTTCATCACTTAGAATTTACAGATATATAATGCTATGTGAAAATTCTAAATGTTTTGCTTTAATGAAATTGGAAAACCTTACATTTAAATGTTTCATCATAAGAATTACAGTATATATTGAAATTTGTGCTCTGTTTTGTAAAGTTCAAATAATTCTGAAACTAGAGATTGTTTTATTTTCTTAGGATTATTCTAAAGAAATGCTACTATCAGGAATCAGATTAAAATGCACTTTGCCTATTTATAGTCCAGCATTTTCGTCTCATTGAGCAAAAAATGTAGAAATATTTGGCAGATCGTGGCCATGGAAACTACGCTATATAATATTACAAAGTCAGTGTGTCTTGTTTGAAGATAAAAAATAAAAGACAGTCGTCAGGACTATATCTTTTAAATACCTGAGAAGATGTACTTGCAAAAATGAATGAAAACATGTCGATTTTTTGGAACAAAACCTCAAATTTTAATAATAATGTACTGATTTCACTTGCAGATGAGTAAAAAGCTGCAAACCTCATACCTCATATATATATATAAAGTATAAATCGTTAAAAATGAAAGGAAATGAAATAAGATGAAATGAAAACTCAATAAAGCACAATACGTTTGGGGATGAAGTTATTGTAAGCTATAAATATAAAATTGGAACATTTCCTTTGCAATCAGCTACGCCGTAAAGCTAAACCACTGATTTTCATCCCGAATCATAAAAACTAAAAAAACGAGAGAAGACTTTGAATAATTAAACAAAAAGTAATCGAGTTTCTTTACTCGGATATACTTTCAATTACTTGTTTTTCATCCTTTCGAATTTGATGTGAATGTTTATTATTTTATTTTATTGTTTTTTTATATATATTTTCATATCTTTTTAAAAGATATAAAGAAATATGAATAATTAAAAGAATATCATTGTATACTACTTATTGTAAAGGCAAAAGAGTTCTCCAAATTTATCCTAATGATATTATGTTTGTGATATTGTATTTATATGGATTTTTCATGTAGCTGCAGTGTATATATATATATCGCATTGTTTATTTTAAATCTTTGAATTAAAAAATATTTTAAGATATATTTTTACTACCGATGTAAACAGGCGAACTAAAGGATCTAGAGCAAAGTTAATCATGGTCCTACAAGACTGTAAGGTCATGCAGCATCTGTTTAGATCCCAGGCTCCTTAAGGACTCAAACTCATTCGGCATCCTTCCCACTTCGCTACATTTCTCACATCCAGCTTCTCCACAAAGCAAGAGCTCCACCCAGGACTCCACTTTCCAGGTCTCTCATGCTCTCGGCTCTGGGAATCCACAGAACATGCTAGTTGCAGCATTTTCCCACCCGTGGCACCATACCTCCCCAAAAGACAAACCCTCCAGGACTGACATGCTCTTGAGTTCTTTTGACTCTGTCTGTTCCACCGGCCTCCCTTCAGAAATATATGCACATTACTCAAAGGGCCATCGGGGCGACCACCCCAATGGCTGGTCTCGGCAATATGGATCGAGAGCTGGAACCGATGAAAACTTTAATTAAGTGGAGGGTATTTTGTTGTGAATTTCGCCTGAGAGACACTGAATCAGAAAACGGTTGAGTCCTGCAGGATAAGAAAACGGATACGAAATATGTTTTTAGAAAGTGTTTGTAAAGACTTCTTTAATCTGGGAAGAGATGCATCTGGTAAGGCGAGAGTATGAAAAACTATTTCATGTAACAAATCTAGGAACAAGTTTTAATAAAACGTACCTGATAGAGTTTTGATTAGCAGAAATAATATGGTCAGTAACAAAAAAAATTTCGAGGAATGGTTTAAAAAATCATGAAAAAAAGATCGATTTACTTTGAAAGAAGTTATTTCACGTTCTAAGATAGTCAGACTAAGAAAGCAAATTCATTTTGAAAATCAATTTAATAATTCACAAAAGAATAAAAATTCCACCGAAACTTTAAATTGCAGAATTTAAAGAAGATTATTACATCTTCTTCTCCTTTGCATAATGGTAATAGTTTGGAAAGATTTAAATTGATTCTGTATTATAATACCTAATGCAGCTATTGGCTGAATTTAATACACTACAGTTTCATAATTATGAACTGTTCAGATTGCACAACGAGTAACCAGTTAACTTCAATTGGACAGTGAAGGAATTGGAAAGTGAAAGTTTCTCACTCTAGTAAGAAAATTTTGCATTGCAAGAGTATGCCAATGTAATCTAGCAGAAAACCATCAACATAGAGACGATTCCTTAGGAGAGTTGAACCCCAGTACGATGAGCCATAACCCTAATTTACGATGTTTACCTTTTCAATAAAATCTGTTATAGATTCATGTTTAAAATTTTTTCATGCAAGTAAAGTATATCTTTCTCGTTATACTGAAATGATTTTAAAAAAATCAAAACTATTTTTTTTTTGCAAATTTTTTGTCAAAAATACAGGAAATTGCTCATTTCTATGTACCTTTCTAAAATTCATTGTATAGATACATGTTTGAACTTTCTATACAGAAAGTACATCCTTCTAATTTGAAATTGATCTTTGTACAAATCTCAAAACTTTATCTTTTACTATTATTTTTTGTGTCAAAATAGAGGTAAAATTTACCTCAAATTAAATATTTTGTAAATTTATAAAAATTAAAAAAAATTAACCAAAAGCTCCTATTTCTAGTATAAGGAGAAAGGTGTTCTTTACTTCTATAAAAAATTCAAACATGTAGTCTATCCAGTTGAAGAAAAGTGTATCGAAATGCGCACTCAATTACATTTTTGTTTTCACCTGGCAAAATTAAAATATACCTTTTTGAAATTTTTAAAATCATTTTAGTAATATGAAAATGTACTTATTTATCCAATAAAAAGTTTAAAACATGAATCATATAACAGATTTGAACAGGATTAGGTTAACGGACCTTGGGTCTTTAACTCCCATAACTATCCCGCAAGAAGCAAAATAAATAAAACACATCTGCTGAAAATACAGCACTGTATATGTAAGATTATTTATCATCAATATGAATAAAGATATTAAAATTATTTCATTTTTAAAAATTTCTTTTAATCAACAGAACTTTCATTTCCATAAAAAATCTTTGACAATTGATTAGTCTTTACAAACAATTGGGAGCGAACTTCACCTCATATGAGCGAATTAATAATTGTTTCACTACGTAGTATCTTTAATGAAATTTGAGAGTCATTCTATGGCCTACGAAATTATATTGGTGTCTGAAATAATAATAATGTGAGTAGAAGAAACTAATATACTAATATATATTGAATTTTTATATTGGAAAATAAGTAAGGAATAATAAACAGCTGAAAAAACTGACTCGATTAATTATATAATAGTGGTAATTAAAATAAATTAAAAAAAACATATCGTCCGAATTATAAAAAAGTAAGAAAACAATGTCATTAAGGAAATGCAATTTGGACTAATTCCATATGTTACCTAGAGTAACTTCTCTTCCTTTGAAATAAAAAAAACTTCCCTATTATTTATTTTTTCTGCATAAAACTGAACTAGAGCTTTCAAAATTATTATTTGCACTTCTATAGCATTTAAAAAATAAATCAAATATAAAACAAATTACGTGAGACGAAAATCCTGAATGAATTACTCTAATACTTATAAAGACGAACTTATTTTCGGTAAGACTTGATTAGACAGTCATATAGACTGCTACTCTTGTTTCTAGGGCGTTTTAAAAATAAAAAAATATAACATCAGTAAAAAGTGGATGAGTTTTTTATTAAGACTAACCATGTAAGTCTATATATCACTTGGAAAGAAAATTTGGTTTCACGCTATTGAATTGATCAAGAAAATAAGAGTTTGAGGTAATATTTTTAAACCCTGGTGACCGTAATTAAATCAAAACTTGATAGGAATTTTTATTTTCGCGAAGGGAACAAGGCAAAATTAATTTCCTATCGTGCTATAACCTCTCTTCTATAACAGTTCCTGTATGCTTCTACGAGCTGATACATGCAGCAGGTGAGTTAATTAATTGAATTTTTTTCTATCCTTAAATTTCTTTCCAGTAGAATTGAATTAAAGTCACTCAGGCTCACAGAGGGCAAAAAAAGTAATGAAAAATAGTGAAGCAAACGAAAAAAAAAAAAAAAAAGGGGACGAAGATGCGGAAAAGATGCTTTCAACTATTTTTTTTTTTCGGATTTATGCCTGAAACTTTAATTTTTTAAGACTCGGGGAAAACCGAGAAAAAATCTTGCTGGCAGAAAATTGCGCCATGGTCTGTAAACGTATGGTTGGGAGAAATACATCCAGAATTGTAGGCTTTGTAAGCGGATTACATGTTTATTATTATTTTTTCTTTTAGTGAATGGTTTATATATGTCAGGATTTTCTTTTAAAATTTTAGTTTTAGATTATATGTTTGCTATAGAATGGAGTATGAATACAATGCGAATATGGTTCTAAAGTCAATAAGAAGTGGATGATGGTTTACCAAAAAGGAAGTTGCACCATCGCACGAGTGTTAAATAGAATGTTAGAAGCTGGGAAACCCGGAAGGTCCTTTGGAGGCAGGGATGAAGTCTTATCCTCAGCGAGTCATGTCCACAGTACTCAGTATGGAAGAGAAGGAAATACATTTACAGATTAAATTAAGAAGAGTTTCTAAACTAGTAAGATGCTAAGTTGCATATACTATCCAGCATAGACTTACTGCATTCTAATGGCAAAGAAATTTGCAGGTGTGGAGCATCAGCCTTTGATTGCAGCTATTTGTCCAGGTTTGGTCTTAATAAAAACATTATTTTCATTAAAACGAGTAACTAACCAACAGGTTCTAATTCATAGTATACACTACCAAAGTTACTTAGACATTATATTGAATGCTTAATCGTTCCCTGTAAAATGCATACAAAAAGTTATAACTGCATGCGTATTTTGAAGAGAAAATTTCAAATGTTTGTTACGTAAAAGGGATCGGGGAATATAACTAAAGTGAAATATAAATTTTATTCCCAATTCTATTATGAAAAAAATTATTTTTCAAATAAAAATAAACAGTTAGTTTATTTATCACTTCAAAGCGGAATTAACAAGTCAAGGTATATATATCATGATCGTGCTTCTCACTCCTGACGACGGCTCTCCACATGATATTTTCAATTGCATTAAATTTTCTTCTTTTCTGTCTTTGTTTCTTGATGTTCTTGAGATTTTTTGTACATATATACTAAAGGTAAGTTACTTTGATAAGTATAGTATGGATAGTTTTCATAAGGAACGAGTTAAATCAGATTTTATGCATCATTTTGAGAAAAGATATTCGAATTGGACTGAACATTGGCAAACCTTTGAGAGTTACAGTTCAGAATTAAAGTTTTTCAACATTAAAAATATTTGTTTAGTAGCAAATTATGTACATGTTGGCTTCTAAGTTAGAGATTTGAAAAATAAAAACATTCGCATTCATGAAGAATTTACTAGTTAGATTCTAATCCACTAGCTTGAGTAATCGTTAGTTGAAGTGAAATGAAACACTTAAAGCCCTTTTTGTCACTCAAATTTAAAAAAGAACAATTGTTTTCTTATTCTTTAACTATTGCATTTAAATTGTGAAAAGAACAAGCAAATACGTAACTGAACGAAGTAATGAAACTGAAAGCTGATTCCACATAATTACTGTCAATTACATGGATTTTTGAATGCCCTTGAGGGAGTGGGGAAGTATAGATGTACAGTATTTCGAAGGAAGTCGTTATGCAGAACATTAAGTTGGATAGACCGTAACATCGTGAATATTTCATGCCGAAATCAAAAGGGCGCAGGATATTAGAGGAGTATGCTGGGTATTATTTGTCTGGTCGCTTTTGGAGTTATTATTTCGTCATATGTGTCACTAAATTTTGTTTCTGGCGATGCTTTCGTTTCTTTTTGGAATTGCTGAATGCTCTAGGGAAACCAGAAAATAAAAGTTATGTTTCCAAAGAAAATAAATTTTAAAAAACTGAAAGTTGAATACCATGCAGGACAAATAATCTAGCGCTGTTTAGTGCTTAATAAAAGGTAACAATATTTCATGTACTTTAACTCTTTCAGGTCCACTACATGTTTCGTTTTGAAAATTACTAAATTTGCTTCAAAAATGAGTATTAGACATGTAGCTGGTCGTAAATATGTAAAGGGGGGAAAAATTAGCATTTTTTATTTTCAAGAAATTTGTGGTTTCACAGTGAAACCAATAAACGGCAACGGGCTATTTTTCCTCCGAATAAGTTAACACCGAAATGCAATTTTAATTATGTATTTAATTTATAAGTATACGTGAGTTTTCAGAATATTCAACCTTCATGAAATTCAATATTACTGTCGGAGATTCAATTTTAAAAAATATCAATTTGTGCAAGAATACTCATCATTTTGTTTCTCTTAAAGATAAAATCAATTTAGATCTTGCAATGCCTATACGAATACGAACGGATTGGAACTGGAATTTTTATATAAGTTGGCCCATATATATGGCTATTAAATTATAAAAAAAATTTACGCTACATTTCGGCCATGCACAGTAAAAAATGCTCAATTTGTGGTTTCACTATTAAGCCATTGAATGCGAAATCGTTACTATAGCAAATTTTTTATTATACTGAAAAATTTGACAAGTAGTTATTTCTCTTAGAAAAAGTAAATTAAATCGAAATGGTTCGTGAAATTTACTCATCAAGATTTTAGTTCATTCTCATTAAAATATTCAGAAAAAATAATATATCTCAAAATCAAAACAAAAACATACTGAAGATTATGCTGTTTTCAACAGCAAAGTAATTATTATGTATTGAAAAGCCTTAAAACCACAAATTTAACAAAATGATTTTGCTGTGACAAAAACACAGTTTTTATGAAAAAATCAATTGTCAAGTACTAAATATAAAAATGCAAATTTAAATTTCAAGTTTTATCGTTATCTTAGTCAATGACAATTTGCAGGTAGTTTTCTAGGTAATTTAATTACTTCATTCGTTCTAGAATTAGGGGCATTCATGACATTTTATGCGACACAGTTAAGATTATACAACGATTTTCGCATTTTGGCTGAGATATTTAGAATATCATCTGAAAATATGCTCAGTGACTTAACAAACACATGAAATAAATGGCACCCGGGCATTGTACTTTTCCCCTTGCCATATTGGCTTTGGAAAGTAAAATGAATACACTATTATTACTTTTCGTATACGACAGTTATAATTGATCAAATTTAACGAAAATTAAATTAAATATTAATAGAAATTAATTTAAAAATTAAAAATTTGTTAAAATTCTTTTGCATTATACAGAAAGGCGCATATACAGCTGCTTCTGATAAAATACAAGAAACAAAATTAGAACTTCAAAAATTAGGTTAAAAAGAAATATAGAAAAAGTAAACAATAATAATAATGACAACAACACACCTTTTATGCTCGCTAACGCAGCAGCATTAAGTGATTTCATCATCAGAATATTCCAAGAATTTTATAAACAGAAATAAACGTATTTACAAACAGAAATTTTCAAATAATTAAAACATAGATAAGAAATTTAGAAAGAAAAATACAATTAGAATGAAAGCAAAATGGAAGAAAATTGGAAAAAATTTAAAAGAACAAGAATGGCGATTCTTCCTCAGAGGCCACACGCCATTGTAGTTCTAAAACAGGACCAAATTTTCTGAATAAAGGAATGACCATTAGTCAAAAATTATTCCCTCATGTGGCCTGAATTTTGTTCAACATCTGAAAATAGGATAAAAGGAAAAAAGAAAGACAAAACTTAACAAATACCTTTAAAACAGAAACAATAATGAGACAGAAACCAAAATACAAAAATTCACCCTCTTTCAAAACAGACGCTCTAGACAAAGAAAGGCAAATAACATCTAGAAGCAAGCCCCTAGCTCCATCTATGTAAAAGAATTCGAACTATTCTCCAGAAGAACAGAAATTCTTAAAACTATTTTTTAATAATTTATTAACTTTTGGGAAATAACCAGGATATCCGTTATCTTTTAATATATTTTTTTAAATTTTCTAAAACTTTAACAAAAGTAAAAAGTTCTTTTTAACTTAATTTTTGAAGTTCTAATTTTGTGTATACGAACTACACTAAGTGTCTTAATCGACAAGAAGTTCGTTCTGAAGATTTTGATGGATCTCCATGTTTTAGACCTCCCTCTTGGCGATAGAACCATTTTTGTAATTATGAGTGGCTTCTGTGAATACGGACCCATTCCCACGCAATTATATATACTGGGCAAAAGGATTCAATAAGAAACCACGAATTCTGATTTTTCAACGTAAATTACTAATTTTTACTCCCTAGAATAGCTTTCTTAAAGGTCTCACCAAACCCGTACCGAGGCCATCCTGCGTCTCTGGCAGACCTGCCAAAGCAGCTCCCCCTATGTGCTACATTTTAATTAATTTTTCATCTACTCTAAGCCCCCACCCCAAGTAACTAAGTTCCTGTAATTTTTTTTACACAGATTTAGCAAATTTTATAATCTATAATAAAGTAATGTATTCTTTTTTATTTGCACACAAGATCGTCTTAATCTAGCTATTAAATCTTGTTTAATTTTTTAACGGCCATTTTTGGGCCCCCTGTCCCTGCGCCTTTGGCAGAGATCAATTCAGCCAACCCTAGGTACGGCCCTAGGTCTCATCACATCCTTCATTCTTTTCTTTTTGTCTTACAATCCTCAACCATTTTTCTGGGCAAAAGGATTCAATCAAGAATCCACGAACTCATTAGAGGCAATTTCCTTTTTCTTTACTTTCTTGTGCAGTCATTTTCTCCCTTTTCATCAGATCTATCGTATTAGCTACTTTCGTATTCCAGCCTTCTAATGCATTTATTTATTTATTTGCTGAAATGTTCAACTTTCGCCCCCCTCATCCTTCTTCTTTCATAAAATCCAGAAACGAAACGGATGTTCCATCTCAGTATTGAAACTTAGTTTCGGAGATTGGGTGGCAAATTGGGAAGAGCGGCAAAAATTTATAGACTTCTAAAAGTATCAGGAAGTACAGGATTAAACCAAAATATTTAAAAGTTTTTGTACAAAATTAGCTAACTTTGCCAGGCAATATTGCTCTTTTGTAATTTTTGGTTTCTGGCAGCTAAATGGAAATAAGTATTTTATTTTCCCGGCAAAAAATGGAAGGCGACCTCCCCGACTAGCTGCCGCTGTTCAAACTCAGAATCCTTTAACAAATACTCACACTAATTCTTCAAAGCCAACAGAACAGAACGCCGTCTCTTACCCCCGTACCCTGACCAGACCGGTCACTGAACGGTTTGATGGGCACGGCACGGGAATTTTATTTAAGAAAAAAGAAAAACAAAGCAAACGAAAAGAAAGAAATATTTACACTATCTACAGCACAGGCATTTTCACTTTTACACTATTAGTTCGTAATAGTCTTCTTTTCTTTAGATGTTGCTTTACCTTTCTTTTTTGAAGGGGTGGGAGAATGTCCGGTAATTTGGAGCTTGTTGGTTCAGCTAGCTGGAAAGTTGAAGGCTAGAGAGGCCGGAAAAGATCGCTTATGAATTTGACTATCCTACGAATTGTATGCCTGGAGACTTTTTTCAGCCATTCTTGTTCGAAGTTTGGCACTGGGTTCCTCATATGCCAAGACACTGTTTTAATGCCAACAGGACATTATATAAAGCAACTCAAAACAAGCGTTAATGCTGAATATTACGTGCACAGATTTCGAAGATCAAGTTCCTTAAATAAAATTGTCATGATATAGATGGGGCAATGCAGAGCGATACTCCATTCATGAAACCTTTCACCTTTTCTGCTGTAACATTGTGAAACGATGTTTCAAAAATTGTGAGTCGCCACCCCAAGTCGGGCTGCGTAGAATAATTATGGGGTGGTGAAAATGTTCATGGAGTAGGTTACTCTCAGATTCTTCAGTATTTGTAACAGAGGTGTAGTGGAGCCGGAACGCCGCTCCGGGACTGCTTTTTTTACGAGAAATAAATAACAAAAAAATATTGTGAAAGGACATTTACTCAACTTTTAATCGCGATGTTTTAACAGCTCGATTTTTGTCGCCCAGGTTATAGCGTTCTGGTACTGCTTTCAGAGCATCACGACACTGCTTATTTTGCTACTACACCACTGATTTGTATGTAAAAATATTTATATAAATGGGATATTTCATAGAAGTTTTGTGAACAACTCTCCTAAAAGAAGTTTCATTTATACCGGTGTTTCAAAACCAGTTGCTAGTAGAGGTACGAAAGCTAAAGACAAGCCAAAATCACATTGGATAGCATGGTCGAAAATGCCAAATGGATAAACTAGAGGGCGCTATTCTCCAGCGGTGTGATTGGATTTCAGAGATAACTGAGTGTGTAGGGGCACATGCAACACTTTACTAATGCGAATATTTATGACATCCAGAACTGGTTTTCGTCATCAGTGCAAATGTCAGCGAAATGGATTCGCCAAACGATGCATTGCCACTGTTGAGCGTATTTAATTATAAACAGAAAGAACTCTGAGCAGTTGCCGTGAAACTGTGGACCTGCTCTCCAAGTGTAAAGTAAATAAAATAAAGTTTTCTCTCGTTATTGGCTTACCATTACTGCCGTGTCACACTCTCAGATTTATTGAAATATTATGAACTTTTAAGGTTAAATTACAAATAGAGCTTAAGTTGAAAACAATTTAAACTTCTTTGTAAACGTCGCTTCCAACACAGGCTCCCGACTTAAAATCCAACGATTGCTTCACCATCTTATTGATTTTCAAGAGCTTTTTCCATGATCATCTCTCACTTCAAGCCTTTTCCATTACCTGCAGCCCGAAATGGGGATTTTTTTGCGCCCTCTTCGCCGAAGTTACAGCGCACATGAACTATTCTCCGCCTCCACACAGAAAAATTTCCACTTTTTGGAGAAAAGAACAATCAACAGAACAGACACACAAGTGCTTTAACACTCGCATTTTAGTTTGTTTTTGTTTACTTCTTTATTTGATTAGTTTTTTCTCTTTTGTTTGTTGATATTGTACACTTCATACTCATTTTTCTTTCCTTTTCACAGTTTTTGTTTGTATATGGCTTTATATGATACTCGCTTTAGTTTATTGTATATTATCCCAGATTTTTAGATTTGTATTTTTGTAACCTTTTTCATCTCTTTGTCTTCGCCTTCAGTTGCTAGACAATTAAGGAGCGTCTTCCGATGTCTCTTCCATTTCATATCCGCCACACTGTTTAAATAACCAAAAGGTTATAGTCGCAGGGTCATGAAGTGGTGTTCTGTTCTGTAGGTGAAGTCACGAGATTGGGATCGGTGAATCTCTGGTTCGATACTCCACCAAATATCTGCTGTATTACCGAAGGCCAAAGGTTGGTGTACGAGCAAGTTCGGGATCACAACTCACAGGTCGTCCTCTTTCTCTACTCTACCTCTGTTTGTTGATATTGTACACTTCATATTCCTTTCCTTTTCACAGTTTTTGTTTGTATATGGTTTTATATGATACTCCCCTTTTGCTTCTTGTATATTATCCAGAATTGTAGATTTGTATTTTTGTGAACTTTTTGATCGCTCTCCCTTCGCCTTCATTTGATAGACAGTTAAGGAGCGTCGTCAGATGTGTCTTCCACTTCATGTACGCTACACTGTTTAAATAACCAAAGGGTTATAGTCGCAGGGGCATGAAGTGGTATTCTGCTCTGTAATTTAACCTTAAAAGTTCATAATAATTCAATAAATCTGAGTGTGTGACACGACATTACTGATTCTTCTTCTATCCTCTGGCTCATGCAGAAGTTATTTCCGATTACACATTCCTATGTGATTCTGGGTTGTTTTATGCTTTTCACCTCCTCTAACAATTTATAAGCTAAATTTTGAATCCCTCTGTACATAATTAAATAATATTTCATGTCACAATTGTTTTCCAAGTTTGGGATCGCGAATTTTTTTTTCTATACTGAAATGGAGGTCACAATTTTGTCTTTTTAATTAATTTCAGCAAAAGGGTATGCGTGCGAAAAATTTTTCAGAAGTTGTTTAACAATTTTTTGTTGTTCAAAAATTGCTTTAAAAAAAAGAAACATTTTGAACCACAAAATTAAATAAAAATTTGTGGTGGAGTACTTTAAGTTTATTTTCTCTTTGTTATCATAATTTACTACCAAAATTCCAAGTTCGTTTTTCATTTATGAAAATACTACTAAAGTTCTCAAGAAATAAATTTGATAGCGAATCATTTTCTCGTTTGCAAAAGGTATAATCTCTATTTCAGATACTTTCTTTATAAATGTAATGTAATACAATGCCGTTTAAAGACATTAAAGTTTATTTAAAACTGAAAAAAAGAGTACTACTGAAAAGTAAATTTAAAAGAAATATTCAAACACTTGAGATTGTATTCAATTTAAAGTTGTCTTCAACACTCTTAAGAAGTGTTAATCTTTAAAAACACAGTTTCTAACAGGACGGTTAATGATATTCCTCCCGACAACCTGTCCTCCTACTATTTAAATAAATGTTGAACAATTAGCTCAAGATTAGTGGCGAGGTATTTGCTACTTACAAATCTTTTAGAGGAGCACTTTTATGCTCTGGAATTTTACGATAAGGAAGTAATTAAACAAGAAACCCGCTCAAGTGACACTCCTGCCTGTGTCTTTCTCCCCAAGTCAATATTTGTTCAGAAAATGTAGGGGATTATAGAGGTTCACCGTAATGAGAAAGAGGCTTTAATCTCAATATGGCCGGGGATTGGCCTAAGGTATGAAGAGAAAGAACAAGGAATATATTTACGTTTTTGTTACTTACATTTATTTGTGGTATTCTCTATGATTAACTGTTGCCTGAAAAGGAATGGATATTTATCTTGAAACATTGTGGAGAAAAAAATGTTATTTTATTTGCTGGTTTTGATGTATCGTTTAGGGCTGGTTTAGGATCTTATCGGTAAAAGCAGAATTTCCCATCCTGTAGAATGTGTACCCCTGTGGGTAAGAGAACTCAAAATTGATAATGGCGGAAACAAGAAAATATAAGGAATTAAAAAAGTTACAGAATTTTGTTTCCTATTTTAATGTTTACTATTTAATAACTATACCACTTGGAAAGCTGATTATTGCAGAGTGTAATTTTTAGCCGTCATATAAGTTAATATGAAATTATTACAATGCTTATTTCATTTGTTTTGGCGTCTAACTATTATTAAATTAATAATGCAGTAAAATGGAAAATAAAAAATAAGTCCAGCAATTATTATTAATTCGAGTAATTTTACTCTTGAATTGACCTAAGCCTTTAACATTATTGATAAAAACCTGTTTGCTTAAAAGGAAGGTTGGTGGTGGTGGTAGTGAGAATCTGACAGAAAGGGGTACGGGAAAATATAAAGATTAATCTAGGGATATGTAGAAAATAGATTAATCTAGGGGTACGTGAAAATATAAAGATTAATCTAGGGGAACGTGAACATATAAATATTAATCTAGAGGAACTTGAGAATATAAAGATTAATCTATGGGTTAGAGAAAACATAAAGATTAATCTAGTGGGCACGTGAAAATATAAAGATTAATCTAGGGGTACGTGAAAATATAAAGATTAATCTAGTGGATACGTGAAAATATAAAGATTAATCTAGGTGTACGTAAAAATATAACGATTAATCTAGGGATACGCGAAAATATAAAGATTAATCTAAGGGTACGTGAAAATAAAAAAGATTAATCTAGGGGTTACGCGAGGGAATAAAGGTTGGGTACCCCTGTGTTAAAGAATAAGTTTAATTTCGATTATAACTGATTATAAAATGCAGTAGTTTGCATGACCGGCTTAAGTTATTTGGGAATTTTACAGAATGTTGATTTATTTCGATAGTTGAAATTCTGCTTTTTTTCTGAGATTAGAAATTTTCTTTCAGATTATTTCTTGAAACTTTGTATGTCAAAATATTTATTCAAAAAAAGTTCCAAGTGCTTCAGAAGGAGCTTGATATCAAATCATAAGTGTATTTTTATTAACACTAATAGATTAACGTATTAAACGATTTATTGCTAATTTTACTCTTTTGCAGCATTATTTCTGCTTAGCATTTTAACATCTCAATCTTAAAAATAAATCTTTCTTAACAAAATTCCCAATCCAGATTTTTTGAATTAAAGGTTAAAATATTTGCAGCCAAGCATTCTAATGCAATGGCCGACTTCACAACTTCGTTTCCTTCTTGCAACTAAATTGCTTGCAGATTCAATAGCTCTTGAGAAAACTTTTGTTTTTCAAGAGGAGAGAATTAGGTATTTATTCCGACAGCATGAGCTCCCTTGAGATGTTCCAGAATTTTGAAAATAGCAAGCATATCATCGCACTGGACATCCTGTGCCGGTTGAGAATACTTCAGCCTCTGTGTTAGTGATATATATTATTACCTCACATTTATGTCCACATTTTATCGTCATTTACAACACTTTTTATTAATTTCCTAAGATTTCCAGAGGATTTTAATCTATGCAAATAGTTTTCCACGCTTTTTACCTTCCCCCGGTTTATACAACTAATCTTCTAGTCCCTTGAAAAGTGCAAATGAGAATAATACTTTAAACAAGATTTAGACCCCACCCAATCCAAATCCACTCTAGAAGCAAATGAGCTACCATGAAGCAACCCATCTGGCAAGAAGACCTCATAGGAAATCACAGACATCCTAAAGGACAAAAGCCGAGTACCAAAAGTTGGCTGTTTCATATCAAGGTCATCGAAGTGTCAAACTGAAAAAATGTCACATACATTTAAACTAAAGATCTACTCTGACCCACCCAATGGCCAAAAGGTCATCAACTCCACAGGTTTCCTCAAAAAGAGAATTTAGACAAAACTAGCCAAAACAACTTATGAAATGTAAAAAAAAAGTACAATAGAACAAATAAATAAAATAGCAAATAAATAAAATAAAAAGAAAGTTAATAAAAATTAAAAGTAAAAAGAAATTAAATAATAAATAAGTAAGTAATAAAGTAAGAATTAAATGTCAGAGCTTCAGTAAAGTTTCCATTTCCGTATCTGTCCGAATAATACTGTATTTTATTTTGTTTCATCCCTTGTCATGCAGGCATGAACGGAAATTAATTAGCTTATTTGGTGACTATCACAGCTTTAGTCTTTCTGCAAAGACTAAAGCTTCCCTAAATATATCCCTTCGTATCAGGATAGGGAGTGGGGGAGCTCCCTATCCTGATACGAAGACATTTATTTTTCATCACATCCATTCATTTTAGCAGGAATCTGCAGATCCACAACAAGATTCATTCTACTAAATCAATGATAACTTTGTTCTTTGGTTTTGTCGAGCTTCAACCTGATTCCAGACTGATTCTATTCCGCATCCCATTTTTGGTGAAGGATGCACAGCATGCTATGTTGATTTTACAGACATCCATATTTTATCTAAAAGTCCCGTTTTAAATCATCGTCTATTACGCCATTTTGATATATCATCTTCAAACATTCGTGTCTTGGTAAGAGAACACGCTTATGAAATATTTTTTTCAAACAACAGGATTGAATATCTAAAAAGAGAGAAAATAATAGAAGCAATTTAATTCGTGTGCGCAACTGCAGAATCATCCAGGAAAAAAATTGAGAAGTACAAAGTTATAAACACTAATAAAGGAAATTTTTAAATGTGAAAGAGTTGAAAATACAAAAATAATAACAGACAAAGTTAAGAAGTAAGAATCCGGTGAATGACTTCATCAGAGGCCATTCATCCATACAAATTCAAAACCAGAATAGGTTTTCTCTATAGGAAAAGAGCCCTTCTTCAAGCCCTTCTTTTTATACTTTGTTTAAAAGACTATTTTACTGTTTTTAATTTCTGCTTTGTGGATAAATGTTTTTCTTTGCAATATATTCTTGAATAGGTTCAGAGCTTAGAGGAAATTAATATTAAAATCAGACCTTAAAGACTTTTCCTCTACAGAAAACCTATTCCAGTTTTGAATCTGCATGGAGGAATGGCCTCTGATGAAGTCATCCACCGGATTCTTACTTCTTATCGTTGTCTGCTTTTAATTTTGTATTTTTTTAACTCTTACAGATTAAAAAATTCCCTTTATTAGTATTTATATCTTTCAAATAACAGTATCCTTTAAAAGTTAATTAATTTATTTAATTTTCACGAGTATTACACTTCAGCTCATTGGAGATCTCATTTGCACTACTATTTATTTACGTAGAAAACTACATTTTCATCTTTATGATCGTTCAGATTTTACGATTTGCTTTTACCTCTGCTTTGGCAGAGCATGGTCAAATAAATCTTACCTTTGTGAAATAAAACGAATTAAGCAATTAATCAGTGCAGTTAAGCAAAACCCAAGGTCTTCAGAATTACGAGGACAATCCCCAAAATATCCCAGGTGTTGTTTTATAAAAAGGAAGGTTTACGTAACTAAGCTAAACTAAACTACACATTCTTCAAAAATGGAACAAATGAGATTCGATTATGAAGGCAACATCAGTGTCATGTTAACGACACTTTGTAATGGAGGGTGAGGGGTTCAATTGCTTACTTTCTCGAATCTTTTCTCACAATCTTTGTGTATGAAAAGGTCTTAAAATTGCTAGGTAAATGAAACCTGAATCATACGGCCAATACTGTAACCCTAAATAATATCCTGAAATTCAGCCCTTTATATCCCCTGTCAGCCTGTGTCGACAGGTTAGAGGTATTCCTAGGGTTACCATAATATTTTAATTGAAATTATGACACGCGGGAGGGAGAAGAAGGTGGTGGTATGGGTCAAAATATAGTATAAAATTCTAAAATATGCCTGCCAACCACCCTCTTTCATGACATTAGTGTGACAGACAGAGTGTGACGAAGTAAAAAAAAATTAAGATGTCGGAACGCAAAAAAAAGATACAATTTGTATTAATGTTTGGTATTCAAAATTATATTAATGAAAAACAAAATTAAAACAAAAGTGCCTAAACTTCTAATTTTCAGTTTGAGCAAGACATGGAAAGGTTGGGTCATCCACTTTCTCATGAACGATGGATATGATCAGTATAAACAATGAATTTTCTTTCATTGGTGGAATGACTTCACCTTTCTCGTATACATCAGATTTTCTCTGTTGCAACCAAATTCCTCTCTCATCGCATTCATTGGCATAAATTCTGATACTTTGGAGATCCGGACATAAGCTTGAGGACTGTCCGGATATGTGATAACCCTAGGTATTCTCCCTAATACAAAAAATGCATTCCCTTGTTAGCAATGACATCTTTTGACTTACTAACAATTACTTCGATTTCAACAAACAAGAAT
>BGPR01028832.1:0-18003 GCA_013235015.1 Araneus ventricosus | reverse complement strand
GAATAAAGATGGAAAGATTCCATTCGAACTGACTTTTTTGTTACAAAAACAGAATTTATGGGTCGTATAGTTTCCAGTTTACACCACCAGATGGTTCTACTGTTGACGAAGCTATGTTTTAGAAAGGACAAAAAATTTGGCGGTGTAACAGCTGACAAATGTTTAGTGTACCGTTCACCATTTATTTGCTTAGCTGCCAGAGGAAGAACAACAATTTGTAATTGCAGTAGGTAGTATTTATTTTGCTTATCTTCTGTCCTGACATCAAAGCTTAATGTTGCAAATAATGTGGTTCCTCGTCTGACAGCCAAGCTGTCAGATAAACCCCAACAAATATAAACTTGCACCAAATCGGTGTAGACAGCTGATCTTTGAAGGATTCGGGTCCCAAAACCTATCGTTCCCGATGCTAGACTTGCCACTAAGCCACCGAAGTTTAGAATGATCATTGGAATTAGGGATTACAATCCGGAAAAACCGGATCCGGTAATCCGGCATTATTAAACGTCTACCGGATCCGGTAAATTAAAAAAAAATACATGAAGCCGATTTCTTGAAAAAATACTCGCGTTGTTGCAGAGTATGTACTTAAATGCGTGGTGTGTACGAGTCGTTCGACGCTGACTCTCCCGCTTCTCATATAGACATTCTTATTGGTCAATTGATTGATGAATTATGTTTATGTTGCATTTACGAGTACGAGAATGATTTAAGTAGATAATTAGATTTAGAAATGAATTGAGTAACGATCCATATTTCTGATTTTTCTTTATAATACGACTTTCTTCTTATATAGTGATCGAAATAACGTTTTAAATTGTAAGTATGTACCTATTTGTGTTGCATTGCAGGTACTAGTCTAAAAGTTCTAAAACAAACATGCCACTTTTGAAACCAATTCAAAATGAAAATAGGAATATTAATATACTTACAGAATAAAAAAAAGATGATGATGATACAAGACGAACTGATGATACATTTACTATGCCGGAAAAAAAAAGTTGTCAGACTAGAAATGAAAAATATCTTAGAAAGAGTTGTTCTAGATGATAGCTTTGAAGAAAACATAGACAATATAGTAGAAAATAACTCAGATTCATCGTCATTGAAAAGTGATTTGACATTACAGATGCAAATCCAGCAAGATATGAAAACCTAGAGCATAAATACTAAAAAAAAAGAGAAAGATTATGAGAAAACATTAAGAAAGGAAATGACTGCATGTGAAAGTGAAGGAGTTCGAGGAAAATACTTGTTTTCTATTCATGAATATTTGTTGACAATAAAACCGACAAGTGTAGAAGCAGAAAGGGCTTTCTAGGCCGCTGGTTATATTTGTAGCTCTGTAAGAAGTCGATTGACAGATGACACAATTAACACTATTTGTTTCCTACGATAATTTTTTCAAAACCAAAGTGAGTTTTTTTTATTGTTTTACTTAAAATAATAATTTAAAGTAAGTATATTAAAAATACGAAGAAGTTTTAAACTCGTTATTGTATAATTGTGCCATTGATTAAACAGATTCATGATGACTGTCATAATTATAATAATGAGACTGCTTGGCGTGTCTAAAATACCTAATTATTGTGATCTCAGTTGATAAGCTTGATTTAGTTAGATTTAATATAAGTTACTTACATAATATAAGTTACATTACAAGTTATCATTGCTGTCATTTGTGAAATCTAGTAAGTGAGACTGAACTTAACCGCCCGTCATTATCTAATTATTGCTAAACTAATAGAAAAATTACAATTTAACTAGTTACACTGTACTAAATTTTTATTGTTGATTCTTACGTAACTGTTGATTAATTATAGCAGTGTAAATAAAGTAGATTTCATAAGAAATTAATGCCTTTTTTATAAACTTTGTAATACATTCACTTTATCATCTTTTATACAGTTGATTTTGGAATGAAAAGGCAAAATAGTTTTGATGTGTCCAATCCGACCGGATTGAAATTGATGCCGGATTGCAATCCCTAATTAGAATTAATTCTCATTTACGTTTGCGTTAATTACGAACCGGTTACATTTTAATCCATATTTTAACTAGCAAGTAGCAACTCGTTCATTTTACCGTTCTGTTACTGTAACTTTAAAAGAAATCAATAACTCGCAAACGAATAAAGATGGAAAGATTCCATTCTAACTGACTTTTTTGTTACGAAAAACAGAATTTATGGGTCGTATAGTTTCCAGTTTACACCACCAGATGGTTCTACTGTTGAAGAAGCTATGTTTTAGAAAGGACAAGAAATTTGGGTAGTATTTATTTTGCTTATCTTCTGTCCTGACATCAAAAATGTCATCAATGCTTAATGGTGCAAATGATGTGGTTCCTCATCTGACAGCTAAGCTGTCAGATTAAACACCAACAAATATAAACTATAAAAACTTGCTATAACTATAAACTTGCTAAAACTTTTAACTTGCTAAAACTATAAACTTGCACCAAATCGGTGTATACAGCTGATCTTTGATGGATTCGAGTCCCAAAACCCTCCGTTCCCGATGCCACTAAGCCACCGAAGTTCAGAATGATCATTAGAATTAATTCTCATTTACGTCTGAGTTTAATTACGAACCGGTTACATTTTAATCCATATTTTAACTAACAAGTAGCAACTCGTTTATGTTACCGTTCTGTTACTGTAACTTTAAAAGAAATCAATAACTCGCAAACGAATAAAGATGGAAACATTCCATTCGAACTGACTTTTTTGTTACAAAAACAGAATTTATGGGTCGTATAGTTTCCAGTTTACACCACCAGATGGTTCAAATGTGGATGAAGCGATGTTTTAGAAAGGACAAGAAATTTGGCGGTGTAACAGCTGACAAATGTTTAGTGCATCGTCCACCATTTATTAGCTTAGCTGCCAGAGGAGGAACAACAGTTTGTCATTGCAGTAGGTAGTATTTATTTCGCTTATCTTCTGTCCTGACATCAAAGCTTAATGTTGCAAATAATGTGGTTCCTCATCTGACAGCTAAGCTGTCAGATTAAACCCCAACAAATATAAACTATAAACTTGCTATAACTATAAACTGGCTTAAACTATAAACTTGCTAAAACTATAAACTTGCTAAAACCATAAACTTGCACCAAATCGGTGTATACAGCTGATCTTTGATGGATTCGAGTCCCAAAACCCTCCGTTCCTGATGCCACTAAGCCACCGAAGTTCAGAATGATCATTAGAATTAATTCTCGTTTTCGTCTGAGTTTAAATTCGAACCGGTAGTATTTTAATCCGCATTTCAACTAATAAGTAGCAACTCGTTTATGTCACCGTTCTGTTACTGTATTCTTTTCACTGTATTTATTTTCTTTTAAGGCATTATTTCCAGAAAAATGTTATTACTTCCAATAGTTTCCGCCGCCGACAATAAAATATGGAAAAGAATTCTGATCGAATTATGAAAGAAGTTTGCTTCTGGGAGTTCTCTGAAGCGGGGGAGTTCTTGACAGGTCGTTTTGCTAGCATAACAGAGAGCAGTTAAGAAAATAATCCTCCCTAACCGCAATGAGCGCGCGATTGTTTTCTTAAGCAGCTGTCAGCCGAAATGCCAAAATTAAAGAGAAATTCCATGCGCCTGCTAAACACTGTGTCAAGATCGGAGAATCTGCACACATGAGAAGCTGTCACACCTCCTGTGGACTTTAAAAATATGCGTCGCCGAGCCATCACATTTCTTCGACGGGTTTAATCTTTTGATCATAAATCACTTTCAAGCCCCAAGTAAAAGCACTTTGAAGGATAAAAATTATTCTGTAATTAAAACGTGAACGCCTAGAAACAAATTTAGAAAATAGCGAAGATTTAAAATTCCTTATTGGCACAGATTGAAGTGAGGTTATGATAACGATTTCAATTACATTTGAACATAATTATTATTCCTTCGAATTATTTTTAGGCCCTAAAGAAATTTTTAATTGCTTTTTTCTGAAATACGAGGAACCTATATAGATACTTCTCCTGTTCAGCTTCCAGAAAAGGCGTTGTTTAGCAGTAGGATTTGACAGCATCTATAGCAAACGATGGATCAGGCGATTTCACTTTCCAAACGTGAATATTTTATTGAAATTGGGAAGAAAAGAGATTCAAAAATAAAAGACAATTATCGTACACATAGATAAACAGAATTTTATCCACCGTCAATCCATAGATGGATTTGGTCCAAAATTTGACAAATATGTACAATTTTGATAATAAAACCATATGCCAACTCTCATCCATCTAGGCTCTTGCGTTGTTGGCAAGCAGACGAACGGGCAGATAAACAGATCCTTTGCTCACAAACGCTTGCATACCCTCAGGAGGATTGCATTAACAATCCTCCCGGTTTGCTATGCAAGCCCTGCTCGCATCGCTCGCTACAAAGAGGACACTGAGCATCCTAGCAAAAAACATTTATGGTTGAGCATAATTGATTTATTACGAAACTCGCCATAAACGAGCCAAGCGTTAAAATCTCGTCAAGAGTTAAATGTTTCAGGAATAAAAAATACTTTAATTTTTATTGAGTATTCATCTATTGTAAACGATGGATCAGGTGATTTCACTTTCCAAAGTGAATATTTTATTAAAATTGGGAAGAAAAGGGATTCAAAAATAAAAAACAATTATTATTAACTTCACGAAAAATAATTTGTTCTTTATAAATGGCAGAAACCTAAATTATTTCGAGTAGCATTTTTTAATAAAGAGAGAGTGTAAATTAAATATTTTAAAAACTTTTAATTAAACTACCAATACTCAATAAAAAATAAAGTATTTTTATTCCTGAAACATTTTTCTCTTCACGAGATTTTAACGCTTGGCTCTTTATCGCGAGCTTCGCAACAAATCTATTATGCTCAACCATAAATGTTTATTGCTAGGATGCTCAGTGTCCTCTTTGTAGAGAGCGATGCGAGCAGGGCTTGCATAGCAAATCGGGAGGATTGTTACGCCATCCTTCTGAAGGTTTGCAAGCAAAGGGTTTGTTTATATGCCCGTTCGTCTATTTGCCAACATAGCAACACCCTAGATGGATAAAATTTGGCATATGGTTTTACTATCAAGATTGTAAATATTTTGGACCAAATCCATCTATGGATTGACGCTGGGTCAAATTCTGTTTATTCACGTGTCGATAAATCAACAACTCAAAAACGCATCAATCTAGATAAATGAAATTCGGTATGTCTTCTTAAAAATAAAATTGTAAGTCTCTGTCAAATTTTAGTATCAATCAGCCTATTAGAAGATATCCAAATGCATACGCAGTTTTCTTCATTCTACTACGAAGTTTAAAATTAAACAGAAAATACTGTCAAGAGAAAGGTCAAAGTAAAACATTCCCGCTGGCTATTTTTCCAGGGAATGACTTCCATTTGAATTAATATGGCAGGGAAACAACATTGCAAATTCATAACAATAACATATAATATATATGATATCTTGCGCACATTAAATATTCAGAACAGAATGTAAAAAATGAACATTTGTTTGATTGTATTTTTCAACACTATGGCGTCGTGAAACGCGAGCGAAGCGAGAAATCCAGTCCAGAGTGCAAATGTGTATAGTGGCTAACGGAGAGCAATATAAATGAATGATCCAGAAGACAGGGACGTGTCTCAGTTTCTCTCTTCCACTCTTCATGACATGATAATTTTCGAAATGGTGACCAAACAAATGTTCATTTTTTGCATTTTGTTTTGAGTATTAATGTGCGCAAGGTATCTCTTCGTACTAAATCGAGAGTGCTCTACAACTTTCTAATTGACTTTTTTCAAGTATCTTTCACCGTTTACGAGATAGGACCGATAATTCCAAAAATTGCCGATAGATGGCGTTGTAAGGTATCATCGACGTTGTAAGATATCATCGAGTAGCGCATAGCCATTTTATTATACCTAGGCACCAACTTTATGGCCCATTTTACAACGCCATCTATCGGCACATTTTGGAACTAGCGGTCGTATCTCGTAAACGGTGAAAGATACGAGAAAAAAGTCAATTAGAAAGTTGTAGAGCACTCTCGATTTAGTACGAAAAGAAACCTTGGGCACATTAATACTCAGAGTAGAATGTAAAAAATGAGAATTTGTTTGATTATGATTTTCAAAACTATGGCGTCGTGAAACGCGAGAGAAGCGAGAAAACCAGTCCAGAGTGCAAATGTGTATAGTGGCTAACGGAGAGCATTTTGAGCAATATAAATGAATGATCCAGAAGACAGGGACGCGTCTCAGTTTCTCTCTTCCACTCTTTATGACATGACAATTTTCGAAATAGTGACCAAACAAATGTTCATTTTTTGCGTTTTGTTTTGAGTATTAATGTGCGCAAGGAATCTCTTCGTACTAAATCGAGAGTGCTCAACAACTTTCTAATTCACTTTTTTCTCGTATCTTTCACCATTTACGAGATAGGACCGCTAATTCCAGAATTTGCAGATAGATGGCGTTGTAAGTTGTCTCATCGAGTAGCGCATAGCCTTTTTACTATACCTAGACACCAACTTTATGGACTAAGCTGTCGCTGTTTAGAAGTTAAGGGGGTGTAACGGATATCGGATTTTGAATTATCGCATTTATATATCCAAGTATACACAAGTATTATCGCGTTCACCACTTTTTTAGAGGAATTTGGAATCTACAAGTTAGATGATAAAATGAAATTCCCATTATCCATTTCGCTGCAGGGTTTTTGAGTTATCGTGTTGGCATGACAACGCTTGTGTAAACAGAATCCCTGTAAACGCAGCTTGTTCCGTTTCCTTCCAGCTTGTTCCGTTTTGACTTATCGTGTTCACAGACCGGAAGACAGATATAATTCCAAAGCTTAATTTTTACTTTCTCGTATACGAAGTATACAAACAGAAAATATTGTAATCGTCAAAAAATTCGAAGTCAAGATTTTGACGAACCTCCACGTTTTAGACCTCCCAGAGTCCGAAAAACACAATTTTGGAATTGTGTCTTTCTGTCTGTGAGCACGATAACTCGAAAACTATTACAGCTATGGAGGTGAGATTTGGTATGTGATCTTTGCACATAATTTGTAGGTTTCTAACAAATTTTGGACAAAATCCGTTGATGGGAAGTCTATCTGTCTGTCCGCGTTGATGTGAACACTATAACTCAAAAACTTGAATAGCGAGACGGATAAAATTTGGTTCACAGTTTTATCATCAAGAATATAGATCCTTATCAAATTCTGGACCAAATCCGTCGAAGGGTTGATCGTCTGTCGGTCTGTATAATCGCATATTTTTAATCGTAATAACTTCTTAACAAACATACTTAGATAAATGAAATTTGGTATGTGATCTTCTTACCTTAATTGTAGATTTGTGTCCAATTTTTGTGTGAATCGGTTAAAAAACGTTCAAATTGCATAATTAATTTTCTATTCCGATTCTCCATGCACAAGCGTACTGTAGCAATCTCTGTGCACGCGGAAGGTATTGAACGAATTACGTCACTTTGCCCTTGAGCCGAAGAGTGGAACCCAGCAGTGTGTGATAGATGCGTTTTAATAGGTACGCATCTCTTTGAATTTGATTCTTTACCTAAATATTTTACAATCACTATAATCTACAATGAAAAACCTTCTGATAGTCATTTGATTCTGGGTTATAGTAGATTCGAATTTTTTTATCCACGCGGGTGGAGGGGAAACAGCACCTTTTTGGGGAAGTATACGAGAACGTTTAGGGGAGACCACTCCCACTGGTTTGGACTCGGGAATGTCTCGGAATATGTAGAATCATTAACCCTTTCCGCCACTATGCCCGGCATCGACCGAAAAGGGTTCAAACTCGAGGTCAAATTTTTGACGATTAAGGGAAAGGAGGGTAAGACTACGCAGGGATTTTTTTCCCTGTTCGCAACAGTGCAAGCAGAAGCAAGTGTGATCGTATCAACATGTGTGTTATCAGCTATCTCAAATGACCGCCATAATTATTTTCATCCCTGCTGTCTTTCATTTCTCAGGTAAGATATGATTCCTTTATGTTAGCATGTACTTTTTCTGTGAAGAAATCTTAATTTTTTTGTAAAGAAAGGACTAATGCTTTCTTTCAAAGTAAATATCATTATGAGGTTTGTTCCCTTCGAAAAACGTGGCCACGTTAGAATTTAAGTTTAATGAATTCTACGGCTATCTATGGACAATTTAGAGAAGCAATACATCGGCGGCTAAGTGTACGCGCAGACCAGATATGCGTACGCTTATCCGCTCTGTAATTTGAAGCAACCATTCCAACAAAATTTTGCATTTTTTTTATCATTATTATTATTATTATTTAAAAAATGAGATTGGGATAATAATCTAATAATGAGGGAGCAATATGACTAGGCTGCGAACAAACATATGATGATGATTGGATTCCGTGTGGATTATGTAAGGAGTGGTGGCATGAGGAATGTTCCAGTTACGAAGGCAGTGGAGCATTTGTATGCGACTACTGCTAAATTTTCAGGGTGCGTACTCTTGGCCTCACGTCCTTCGTACTCTTACCCGCCACATCGGGTAAGAGTACGTATTTGGCATTTTTTTCTTGCGTTTCGTAATATATATATTTTTAAAGCTAAAATTTTCATTTTTTGTACCCTTCTTCCGAAGTTAATAAACTATGATTCAATATATTTTTGAGGCTCCGACTTTTCAATTCTCATTTTTATAACGAAAAATCCACTAGGTGCGTACTCTTACCCTCCTTTCCCTTACAATATTTTCTCTTTGTTTTCTTCTTCTACCAGAGAGTTTTAAAAACCAGCGGGAGTGTTCTCCCCTAAACTTTCTCGTATACTTCCCCCAAAAGGTGCCGTTTCCCCTTCCCCCGCGTGGCTAAAAAAATTCGAACCTACTGTTATCCAGAATCCAATGACTATCAGAAGGTTTTTCATTACAGTGATTGAAAAATATCTAGGTAAAGAGTTCAAAGAGATGTGTACCGATTAAAACGCATCTATGGCACACTGCTAGGTTTCACTCTTGTCGTCTCAAGGACAAACTGACGTAATTCGCTCCTCTCGCGAGCTCAGAAGATTGCTTCCGAACGCATGCGCGTGAAGATAGCTGATTGGTTTCAATAGTAAATTATACAGACCCACAGACAGTCAACCCTTTGACGGATTTGGCCTAAACTTTTATACGGACGTACATTCATGACAATAAAACTGTGTACCAAATTTCATCCATCTAGCTATTCAAGTTTTTGAGTTATAGTGTTCACGTGACTTCGGACAAACAGACAGACAGACTTCCTGTTGACGGATTTTGTCCAAAATTTGATAGAAACCTACAATTTATGTTTAAAGACCACATGCCAAATTTCATCTCCGTAGCTCTCATAGTTTTCGAGTTATCGTGTTCACAGACATGCAGACACACAGACAGACATAATTCCAAAATTGTGTTTTTCGGACTCAAGGAGGTCTAAAACGTGGAGATCCGTCAAAATCTCGAGTTCGAATTTTTTGACGATTACAATACTTTCTCTTTGTATACTTAGCATACGAGAAAGTAAAAAAATCAGAATCAAAAGGTAAGAAACTACGTAAAGACTTCAAAGTTAAGCAATAAAGGTAAAATTAATAAGGAAAATTGCATTTTTTAAACACAAAACGAGAACAATTGCTGCAACTGAGACGGTTCTTCTTTGTGGAACGTCGAGGTTTTTTCCCGCCACTTATCTCCAGCGTCGCACCAAAAAGATAAATATACTTCTTTAATTAAGGTTTAAAATCACTTATTATTCCAGCCGAGAGCCTCTTGGAAAGGCTTTTACCGATCTCATTAGGAAAAATTTCCCTCTCTCGAGCTTTCCGATCCCAAAATAGTAACTCTTCCGGCCGCTCGTTAATAAGAACGAGCCGACGAAAAATAATAATCACCGTTACAGAGAGAGAAGTAACGAGCGTTGAATAACCAATTAGAATGCAGCTGCGTTTCCTCTCCCGAGACGCAACTTTCTTTCCGCTTTTGTTTTCGGCCAGGTGCTGCCTGCGATTCGGATTGTTCGGCGCACGTGGAGAGTTGTTTCTTTCCGATAGAGGAACGCAGAAGCGTCCTTTTGTATCGATTAAGGCGCTCTATCGATAGAAGACTCGAGGGGATAGCTCCGCAGAGAAATAATGGGCTTTGTGAAGTGAGTTTCTAGACTTGTTTGCTTTTTCAGATTTTATTTAAAGGTTTCTCTACACTGAGTATTCGCCTAACCCTCGATTTCTGCAGAATCTGGGTGCCCAGAACGTGCCGTTTGAAATCAATTCTCAAATCCAATCCCTATTTCTCTCTGTAAACATATACAGGGTTCCCACTTATATCCGTTACACTTCCCTTAACATCTAAACGGTGACAGCTTAGTCCAAAAAGTTGGTGTCTAGGTATGTGAAAAGGCTATGCGCTACTCGATGAGACATTTTACAACGCCATCTATCGGCACATTTTGGAACTAGCGGTCCTATCTCGTAAACGGTGAAAGATACAAGAAAAAAAGTCAATTAGAAAGTTGTAGAGCACTCTCTATTTAGTACGAAAAGATACCTTGCGCACATTAATACTCAAAACAGAATGCAAAAAATAAACATTTGTTTGGTCACGATTTTGAAGATTGCCATGTCATAAAGAGCGGAAGAGAGAAACTGAGACACGTCCCTGTCTTCTGGATCATTTATTTATATTGCTCAAAATGCTCTCTGTTAGCCACTATACACATTTGCACTCTGGACTGGATTTCTCGCTTCGCTCGCGTTTTACGACTCCATAGTGTTGAAAATCATAATCAAACAAATGCTCATTTTCTACATTCTGCTCTGAGTATTAATGTACCCAAGGTATCTTTTCGTACTAAATCGAGAGTTCTCTACAACTTTCTAATTGACGTTTTTCTCGAATCTTTCACCGTTTACGAGATAGGACCGCTAATTCCAGACTTTGCCGATAGATGGCGTTGTAAGTTGTCTCATCGAGTAGCGCATAGCCTCTTTACTATACCTAGACACCAACTTTATGGCCTAAGCTGTCACCGTTTAGATGTTAAGGGAAGTGTAACGGATATAATTGGGAACCCTGTATAATAAAATTTTCCCATATCCATATTAGAAACCTCGATTACCCAGCCCTGTCGTAGCATCCGGGAAAACTGAAGGACAGCCGGTTCAATAGCTCGAAAACAGAGGCCGGAGTCTTAATAGCCATCACCGGTCACGGCCCGACCCCTCCTGAAGAAGGTACGTACTACCACTGGTCTCACCCCACCAGGGAAGCGAATTGCCAAATTTTGTAGCTCTATGTCCAGCGGTTTGCCGAGTAGAGCGTTTTGAACTACAGTTGCAACACGCATGTCCTAATTTACAGACAATATACCAGCTTATTAAACAATATGTAAAAATGCTTTGTGTAGTGTACTATAGCTCTAGATAATTTCATGATTTTAAAGCCGAAAGTTAAGAAAGTTAAGTAAAAGTTACTAAAGTTTAAATTAAAGTTAAAAATAAGATAAAAATGTCTAATGGGTTAACGGAGAGGAGGTGCAGGAGATGGGCAATTCTGTTCCTATTAAACTCTCTCGTGATGTTTCAGAATAACAATCGAACATTCACTTGGAAAGATGATGATGAGGAGGATGATGAAGATGAAGACTAAACGTAGACCATGAGAGTTACGTAGAAAAAACACGAAGTTTTACAGGTTGTATAAAAGTAGCGAAGCAATGTTCGGCTATGTCAACACATGATGATGTAAAATACACGTAACTTTATTTTTCTGAAAAATTAATGTTACGTGTATATGTAGTTTTTAAATAACATGCGCGATTTTAGATATAATTTATTTAACTGCGACCGATAGATCGGAGAACACGATTATTTCAACAGCTATAAAAAAAATATGAACAAGTAAGTTCAAGAAACATATTCAGTTGAATAGCTAATTGAAGAAACCACATGTCTCAATAATATAAACTAGAGGTCGCCCAGCGGTCGAAATTCGACCGTAATTCATTAATTTTTTAAGTTTGAACGTTATTGAGGTTCTTTTGTCAAAGAGCATACCTCTATAATCATTGCAAATAATTTTTTTGAATTTTGTTCTATTACGTCAGTTGCGAGCGTGTACAAATACGCCATTATACATTAATTTTCAAAAATTATTTATTGAATTATTATTAAATTAATAATTATTTATTTGAAAAATACGAACAATAAGAAAAATGAGGTATACCTTGACTAAGTCATATTTAAAAAACAATAACGCGTTTACGGACATTTCCTTGGGTTTTTTTATTGCTATACTGGCCAGGTTTCGCCAAGGCTACACAGTTAATTTGCCTATATTTTTCAAATTATATAAAATTTAAATAAAAAATTAATACAAAAAATGAAATAAAGAATACGTGCTTCGTATTTTCTATACATTTTTTATTGAAACAAAAAAACCGGGCGATTAAAAAATAAATGTTGTCCGACTTGTTAACCGCAGACTTTTATGTGTTTGGCATCCAGTACGAACGTAAACAATGAATGTTTTATTTAATTTAATGTATTAGTAATACATACTATATATAAATCCCTTAGAGAGAATCTCTATTCTGTGCGACTGTTTGACCACAGACTAATATGTGTTTGTCATTGACAGATTTAAACCATCCGCATTTTGTATTTCACTCCGAAGAGTTTTTTTTAATAATCTAAATAAACTCCCTCTTGGAGTGGATTTCACTGCGGGGGGATTAAATCAATCAAAAATCACCCACTCCGCTAATTTTTTACAGTGTACGAACGTAAACAATGAATGTTTTATTTCATTTAATTTAATGCATTTGTAACACATATTATACATAAATTTTATCTTTCTGCACTCCTTCTCCATATCAACTTTAACTATGCCAAATCTCACACTCCTCCGTGCGCGCAGTGTGCTTAAAAAGGGGTTCAAAGTTTCTTCTTCACGTATTAATATATAGATATGCCAGGAGCTTTAAAAAAACTTTGTGCTTTTAAATCTAACTATTAATTATTTTTACATGGCAGATTTTGTAAGTGTTACTTTACTTGAATCTTCACTCATTATGTAAATACCCCTTTAGAATGGGAAAAACAGCATATGCGAAATTTTGAAAGAAAAAATTGACTCATCTGGTTTCTGCAATCAGCGAGTCAATTATACTGAAAAATTTCTTTTCTAGCATCGGAGAAATGAGTCGTTATCGGCTAAAGAGAATATCTCCCGGTGAAGAATGGAAGACAGAACCAACTTGTGTATTTTTTAAAAAAACAACACGTACAAAAGCAGACCAAAACATTATTTCCCAGCTTAACAAGCAACACCACCTACCTCAATTTTTCAGATTCGAGGAGAAAGAAAAAACTACATTTTTCGAAACCATTAACGAATGTTTCTGATATATTTTTTTTTATATCTAGTATGAACATGAAGCCACATGTTCCAACCAGATGTAAAAAGAAGTCCTCAGATATGTTCGTTTATTTGATTGCGGAAAATTCATTTTTTTCCTTCTTCTTCCTTTAAACTTTAAAAAATTGAGCTTGTTAAGAGATGATTTTAAATATTTAAGTCATTGCATCTTAATTTTTAAGTGTTTAGTTCTAAAATAAAAAACAGTTCCATGTCGGAAATAACTGTTTTTCTTATTTACATTAAGAACATTAAATTTCCATCATTAATTAGCTTTTTCATATACTCGTTGGATCATGAATAAAATCTGAAACTTGATGTTAATTATTATGGTATAGAAACAAAAAGAACGCCTGTAGAAGAAATGAGTGTTATAAGATTTCTTAAAATAAACATTTCTATATATACATATACATATTTCTTCGAAACTTTGAAAAATTGAGCTTGTTAAGCGATGATTTTAAATATTTAAGTCATTCCATCTCAATTTTTAAGTGTTTACATCTAAAATAAAAAAAATCCATGTAGGAAAAAAACTTATTTTCTTATTTACATCTAAGAACATGAAATTTCCATCATTAATGAGCTTTTTCAAATACTCGTTAGATCATGAATAAAATCTGAAACTTGAGGTTAATTATCATGGTATAAAAACAAAAAGAACGACTGTAGAACAAATGAGTGTTATAAAATTTCTTCAAATAAACATTTCTCACTATATACATATTTCTTCGAAACCTTGAAAAATGGAGCTTGTTAAGCGATGATTTTAAATATTTAAGTCATTCCATCTCAATTTTTACGTGTTTAGTTCTAAAATAAAAAAAATCCATGTTGGAAATAACTGCTTTTCTTATTTACATCTAAGAACATTAAATTTCCATCATTAATGAGCTTTTTCAAATACTCGCTGGATCATGAATAAAATCTGAAACTTGAAGTTAATTATCATGGTATAAAAACAAAAAGAACAACTGTAGAACAATTGAGTGTTATAAGATTTCTTCTAATAAACAAATGTTCGGAAAATGTTAAAAAAATCCCTAAGATAACTTTATTTTGCTATGAAGTTTTCGCTTAATGTATGACGAAAATTTCATTCATACTTCTCATACGAATATTTCACTCATTCATTTATCCTTTTAGAAAAACAAAAAGAACGACTGTAGAGCAAATGGGTGTTATAAGATTTCTTCAAATAAACAAATGTTCGGAAAATGTTAAAAAAATCCCTAAGATAACTTTATTAAGCTATGAAGTTTTCGCTTAATGTATGACGAAAATTTCATTCATACTTCTCATACGACTATTTCACTCATTCATTTATCCTTTTATAAAAACAAAAAGAACGACTGTAGAGCAACTGGGTGTTATAAGATTTCTTCAAATAAACAAATGTTCGGAAAATGTTAAAAAAATCCCTAAGATAACTTTATTAAGCTATGAAGTTTTCGCTTAATGTATGATGCAAATTTCATTCATACTTCTCATACGACTATTTCACTCATTCATTTATCCTTTTATAAAAACAAAAAGAACGACTGTAGAGCAAATGGGTGTTATAAGATTTCTTCAAATAAACAAATGTTCGGAAAATGTTAAAAAAATCCCTAAGATAACTTTATTAAGCTATGAAGTTTTCGCTTAATGTATGACGAAAATTTCATTCATACTTCTCATACGACTATTTCACTCATTCATTTATTCTTTTATAAAAACAAAAAGAACGACTGTAGAACAAATGAGTGTTATTAGATTTCTTCAAATAAACAAATGTTCGGAAAATGTAAAAAAATTCCTATCTTTATTAAGTTATTAAGTTTTCGCTTAATGTATGATGAAAATTTTATTCATACTTCTCATACGACTATTTCACTCGTTCATTTATCCGTACCAATTTATGATCCGTAAGTTATTTTATAAATATTTAAATATTGGGTGTTTCAGAAAATTTGGAGCAATTAAAAATTAATTATTCGTCATCAATGAAACCAGCTTTATTTTAATCACAAAACTGTCATTTTTTGTATATTATTTATTTATTTTTTCTTCTTCTTCTTCGCAACTTTGAAAAATTGAGCTTGTTAACCGATGATTTTAAATATTTAAGTCATTCCGTCCTAATTTTTAACTGTTTAGTTCTAAAATAAAAAAGTTCCATGTAGGGAAAAACACTTTTTTCTTATTTACATCTAAGAACATCAAAAAATGTCCATCATTAATGAGTTTTTCAAATACTGGTTAGATCATGAATAAAGTCTGAAGGTTAAGGTTAATTATAAAAAGTATAAGAACGACTGCGGAACAAATGAGTGTTATAAGATTTCTTCAAATGAACAAATGTTCGGAAATGTAAAAAAAATCCCTAAGATAACTTTATTAAGTTATGAAGTTTTCGCTTAATGTATGATAAAAATTTCATTCATACTTCTCATACGACTATTTCACTCGTTCATTTATTCGTACCAATTTATGATCCGTAAGTTGTTTTATCAATATTTAAATACTGGGTGTTTCAAAACATTTGGTGCAAATTAGAAATTAATTATTCGCCAACGAATGAAACCATTTTTTTATCACAAAACCGTCATTTTTTTTATTGCATAACATATTGCTTCCATTTTAAGCCAGCCGATGGTTACAATTGTCTGAGCGATATGTTACTTGGAAAACAATGAATAGAGAATGGCCAGTTAAACACTTTTCGCCATTACATTATTCCTATGTAAAGCATTGCTTAGATAACTGTAACCATCTGGTGACATGAATTGGAAACTATACAATCAATAAAATATTTAATTATTATCTTCCACCCAAGAAGGATGTTGTAAGTCATTTAACCTTCCAGCGGTCGTGCGTTTGCACGAGGTACGTATAACGAGCATCGTGTTGCATATTTATATCGTGTTGTTTTACAAAAATAAATGCAATTTTTGTTTACGTAATCTGCATTCATTATCTTTATATTAAGGTATCCGACTGGTTTAAAATCGTCGTTTTTGATGAAATTATCCAAAAACTTTTTATGACTTAATATTGTAGCCTGTTTAACCAGCTTTCTAAAACTGTCTCAATTTTTACTCTACGTGAATTACAAATGGAGTTACAGCTGTTTTATCACCGAACTGTAAGCATTATTTTATGTTGCAAGAAAACTTTAAAAGTGTTTTCTGAGAAATGATATTTTTGAGGAAAACTGTCGACCGTAACAATGATTTCTCAAAAAGTTATTCGAGTATCGATACGAAATTTTCTCAGATTGTTTTCTGTAATATGCTTGATGTTTTCCGCTAAAATCTTAGGTCAATTTTAAAATCGAGTATTATTTTTAAGTGCTTAAATATAAACGAAAAGCATTTTTTATGAAAAATTACCAGTTTGGTAACTATGTTCAGCTATAACTCAAAACTATTGTGAAGTACAAGAAATGTTTAAGAGCGTAACACAGATATCTGTCATAAAAATGTACTCCTACAGGGATTTATGTATATTTAGAATATGATTTTGTCTATGGCTGTTAGCGTAAGGAAAATATTTTAGTCATTTTTCTTCAAATTTCTCAGGTTTTTTTTTTAAATATTATTTTGAAAGCCTAATTTTACAATATTTTCATAGTTTTAAAACATATGCAGTTGAAAAATAACATTAAAATATATATATAAGTTATTTTTCAAAAAAAGTCTCTGAACACAGTCGGATACCTTAAACCCATATTATATGAATAAAAATTGCACTTAAATTTATAAAAGAATGATATAAGTGTGTATTACGACGTACTTAAAAACTTCAATTAGAAAAAATGGAATAAATTCAAAAAAGAAACTTAACTAAACTTTAAACAAGAACAACAAAAAAACAACCAAAATTATTTTTATTTATAAACTATAAAAATTATAGAATAAAATTTAGAAAAAAATTAGATAAAATGAATACAATTTTTAAATAGCGCGCAATTTCAGCAGCAAAAAAAACAGAGAACAATAGAAATCAAGATCTTAAAAAGATAACCAATTAAAATAAAAATAAGCTCAGAGGTAATCGAATAAAACCAAGAACGAACAAGGAATCCATTCTAGTCCACTTTTTCAAGGGCTAAGAACTTTTCGAAATGGATTCAAAATAATAATTGGGAAATTTTTCTGTAAGAAGCTAGCGTTACGCCAAACATAGTTTCTCTTAGCCCGAAATTTCCCAAAGAAAAGACAAAGGAGATCAGTACATCAAAAAGCAGGTTTTCAAAAGAAAGAGGAAAACACACACACATCAAACCACTCTTACAACTCACAATGTAAATATCTCTGGACACGCGCGACAACTGGAGGGTAAAGATTTTTGCGCATCGTCAATTTCTCAGCTCCATCTGCTTGGGTTTCATGGTACTTTTCCGTTAGCCGGGCGCAAGCGAAAAAACACCAAATAATGTAGAATTCCGCCAAATTTCTTAGAACCATTCTCTTGGCGACTTGGCTCGCATTTGGTTCACAATTGGCGACATTTGCGCCCGGCTAAAGGAAAATCGCTTCGCTCTCGGCGACTTGGCTGTTCACAATTGGCGACATTTGCGCCCGGCTAACGGA
>BGPR01028831.1:6958-19688 GCA_013235015.1 Araneus ventricosus | reverse complement strand
GGGCAGACCCTCACGACCCATCGTCAGATGACGAAGACTCCACCACTATATACCCTCCCTTTTACAGTTAAAGAAGCTATTAATAATATTATATATACAGATAGAAACCCAATTCTATGCTATATATTCGGAATGCGAGTCAACTGACAGAGAAAGATAATTTTTCCGTGGAAAAATGCTAGTTGATATTCAATAGAAGTTCAACACCGGGATATTTGTGGCCAATGAATTTCGCGCTAAATCTTCATCAATGCGGACCAACTAAAGCTAAAATATTCATATTTCAACTTTCACCAGCACTGATTTGTGATAATTGTAAATTAGAAGAAAATTTTAAACATCTGGTTTTTCAGTGTCTACGTTTTGAACATGAAAGAAATATTTTTCGTTACTAAATAGGCGTATTGCCTTTGTCTTATTCATGGATTTCGACTTTTCAGAAGTTTTAAAAGAAGACTTTCTCCACAGTGAAATTTGAACGTTTCAGTCAACAATGATTCATTTCAAACCCTCACGTCAGATCCGACTTTTATTACCCGATATCAAGTTGGAATCAAGGATAATTTGAGTTTAAGCAACCGAAGAGTGAGCATACATCTCAAACAGCCTCATCATTATTGTGGAATGGCACTTTATTCATTTCCTCGACGACTGTCAAAATGACAACTGTATGTCTGTATTATGTTCATATATAAAACCAGCTGGAGTGGTCTCCCCTAAACTTTCTGGTATACTCCTAACAGATGTAGAGAAAACTAGAATAATAAAAGACGTCAAATAAACTTCCGTCGCAAGTAAACCAAAGTTGGAATCAAGCGTGGTTTGAAGGATCAAAACAAATTCAAATCCCCTGCACATTCTTTTGCGCAACAGGACCTGGCGAGACTCCCTAAATGTTTGCTTCCTTACAAAAACGCGCCAGAATTGGTTTTTGGCAAACTGCCAAGTTTTCGGAGCGTCCCTTCTTCTTTGCACAGGCATTGCCACCAGTAAGCATGCTCAGGGAGTTAGTTTCAAAACTGAACATGTATGCGATTATACAGACCGACAGACAGTCAACCCTTTGACGGATTTGGCCCAAAATTTTATACGGACCTACATTCATGACGATAAAACTGCGTACCAAATTTTATCCATCTGGCTATTCAAGTTTTTGAGTTATAGTGTTCACATGACCGCGGACGTACCGATTGACAGACTTCCCGTTGACAGATTTGGTCCAAAATTTGATAGAAACCTACAAATTATGTTTCAAGTTCACATACCAAATTTCATCTCTTTATCTCTAAATAGTTTTCGAGTTACCGTGTTCACAGACACACACACAGACGTACAGATACACAGACAGACATAATTCCAAAATTGTGTTTTTCGGACTCAGGAAGGTCTAAAACGTGGAGATTCGTCGAAATCTCGAGTTCGAATTTTTTGACGATTACAATACTTTCTCTTTGTATACTTCGTATACGAGAAAGTAAAAATAATGCTTAAGATCCCTTAAGGTTTTCATTTTTTTTTTTTTTTTTTTTTTTGCTATCTAATAAGATGACCCCTCCTGTTTCGGAAAGAGGCTGTTGTTCTCATCCATCTAAGAAGGCATAGAATATTTGAGATGCTTATGGATTCTACGTATTTTTTGTGTCAAATTATAAAGCTAATTAATGATTAAATTTTAGTTTATAAGCCTAAAAATACGATAATTCAATGCATGTGAATATCACAGGTGCGAGACTTAAGGGATTAAAGCAGTGATTCATTACTACTTCTCAAACAGCCCCACCATCATCACCGTAGTCACTATAGAACGGCAATTTATCAATTTCCTTGACGATTGTCACAATGACAACTGAACGTCTACTTTTTCATATGTAAAAAAGGAATACTCAAATCAGTGATTCTCAGGGCCGGATTACTAAATAGACAATGTAGGCAATTGCGTATGGGCCCCGCAACTTTCGGGGTCCCCGAGATTATTATTTTTTTTAAATTATTTTCAGGGCTTTCATTTGATTTATAAGAGCTGTCTACTAGGACTTATTGAAATTAAAATGATATAGTTTACATTTCGGAACGTTATTCTTGGGATCTTTTTCATGTTTTCAAATTAGTTAGCAGATCAATGTGTCAACAGTCCTGACAAATTTTGTATTAGAAATTGTGTTTAAAAGTTTTGCAATTTTTTTAACCATTTTATTTAACATTACTTTTGAATTTTATTTTTTATACTCGAGATACTAAAACCATTTTTTTAGAATGACCCGCAAAATAAAAAGTATTGTTGTTGCAATTTGTCATAATATTTGTTACTAAGAAACTGCTTATACAGAGATTAATTTAATATTAATAAAAAATATATATAGTTTTGGAAGTTGGGGTGGAGGCCTCGAGTCTTACATTGCCTATAGGCCTCCTACATGGGATTAATACTGCCCTGGTGATTCGTTACTACTTACTAAACTAATTTCGTTAACTTTGATACTAAATTGGGATAATTAGTCTTAAACATCTCACCAATTTATTTCCTCTACTATCTAATTGGATGACGCTTTAATTCTTTCTTACCCTTTGACTCAACCAAGAGTTCATAGAACACCTCGGATGCCTATGAATGCTGTGTATTTTTTCTGTTGAAATAACCAAGAGTTCATAGAACACTTCGGATGCCTATGAATGCTGCGTAATTTTTCTGTTGAAATAACCGAGAGTTAGTTCATAGAACACTTCGGATGACTATGAATGTTGTGTAATTTTTCTGTTGAAATAACCAAAAGTTCATAAAACACTTCAGATGCCTATGAATGCTGTGTAATTTTTCTGTTGAAATAACCAAGAGTTCATAGAACAATTCGGATAACTATGAATGCCGTGTAATTTTTCTGTTGAAATAACCAAGAGTTCATAGAACACTTCGGATGCCTATGAATGCTGTGTAATTTTTCTGTTGAAATATAACGGCTATGAATGTCAAAATTTCTATTTATAAATTTAAAATTACAGTAATTCGATGCACGTATGATACACGGGCAAATCAGATTAAAAACATGAAACGAACTTACGATAAATATTTGTATTTCTTAGTTCTTTGTTATTATTCGAACTTTCTGAAATCTCTTTCATCAACTATATTCTAGAAAAAAATGGCGCAACACATTCTGATGATTTACACAACTAACAAAACTAAATAATAATTCAATCGGTGAGAAGAACGGCACTATTTCGAAATTCTCAATTCGACATAATCAAGTTCGAAGTTTAGACAGGTATTGTTCTTCTATACTAAAGAAGTAAGGCTGGTATAATACTGTTGTTATACTCAATGTTTAAATCTACGTTTATCGAATCTATTCATAAACAGAAGGTGGAATTCAGACTAATACTATTTCTTCTTTCCACCAATACAATTCATAAATAATTTAAAATTACTCACCAGCTATTTATTCATATTTTTCGCAATAACAGCAAAAATTCTCAGGCTTACCTGAAAAAATGTAACGAAGCATTGAACGGAGAAACAAGTTCAGTTTTGGCCCCGCAATTTTACAGCAGCAAATCTTTTATAGTTTTCTACAAATCCTAGATTTTACTAAAATGTCCCTCTTTCTTAAGAATACTTCTAAAATTTTCTTCACTTGCATCGAAGCATATCAGAAAAAAGCGTTCGCGCAGAGTTCACTCCTCTCAGAAATAAACAAACAAGAGTTCTTGGCGGCTTTGGATCTATTTGCTTATGTTCTTATCGTTCATTCTGTGCTAAACAAGAAATCCCAATAAGATTTTGAGAACCCATTAGAGAGAATGACCTCGAAATTTTGGCGATTACCGAAGGAAAATCAGATTAAAAACATGAACAAATATATAGCAAATCTGATGCTATCACAGAATTTAAAAAATAAGATTCAAATTATAGTTTAAACAATATTAAAAACATAATAACTCGCTTTTCTTCATTAAAAATCCATTAAAGTTTGTAGTTTATGTTTCAAGATACATGTAGAGATTTTATGATCAATGCAGCATGTTAAACCTCAATAGAATTTTTAAAAATATTAAGTTTGATTTAGTAGCTTGTTAAGTAGCGTTTACAAACAAATAATCACTGTGCTATAAACTGTCATGTCACACAATTAAACTCACATGGCCATTCGTCGAGCAACTCGTTTAGGTTTTCTATAATTTCGGCAAAAAACTTCAAGTTTGTTCATAAATCGTCGCTTTGGCATCTATACACTTTTATTTTACTTTTATTAGCGTATTATCAATATATCTTTGGGGAATATAGAATCGGAAAAAATATAGTTTTTTCAACAAAATTGTGCTTAAAGAACGCACACAAACGAACGCAAGTCGATAGAACAGATAAATTATTTATTAATTTGATGAATAATTTTTCTTCTCCAAAACAATTTCAGTTTTCACGCCAAATTTTACAACTACAGAAAGGGAAAAAGACGGGTCAATGCCATGTAGTTGTCCCGTAGGGAAAATGACTAGCCATTCTTCAAAACATTGTCGACAGTGGTTTCCGAAGTGTTTGCTATGGGACAACAGAGACACAGCAACGGCTAACCACTGGGAACAATTATTGTCCTAATGTAAACGGGTCTTAAAACTCTTAGATGAACAGTATTAGCATTTACATGATTAATCTGTAAAAGTCTTCTAAACTGTAAACAAAAATGAAGAGTCAGTAAATTATCATGGGCTGGTAAAATATTTCATTATAAGGATTTTTTATGTATGCAGAAAAAATTACTTGGATTTCAAAAATTCGTTAAAATTTATTTATAATATATATATATAAAAATAATTTACTAGTTGTATAGAAATAACACTATTATTACTTCAATACGTGATGTGATGTATACAGCTGGATCTGAGAATAATGGACCTTATGCACCGTTTGGGTTCGAGAGTATAGAAAAACAGCTGTGGAGGAATAAACAAAACGATCGGCCTATAAGCGACTCAGAAAAAAAAAGCAGTTCTGAGTCAGCGGTTTAAGACTGACCAATGGCTGCCTCCGGCAGGTCACTGTTGGAGGATGTGACGTCACATGCATAAGGTCCATTCGATATACAGTAAAGTAAACAGTTGGTAGTTTAATATTTTTTTTTGTTACTGGCTTGTGGCAATAAAGGAAAGGGCTCTAGCTTCAGAAGGCTTACATTTCTCATACAACGCAAACAAGCATCAGTCAGAAAGGTACAATCTTTTAGATGCATACCAAATGTCCGCCTTTTCGCAGAAGCGATATAGGAGTCTATTCAGAAGCGATATAGACGTCACTTTTCCCGTTGTTAACGGGCGGAAAAAGTGACGTCTCCCAACCCAACCGGGGGTACCAGAATAGATCCGATAGTGACTAGCAGAGGGAAAAAAATTTCTTAACCTTCCAGCGGGCGCGCCTGCACAAATTTTACGACATATCGTGCATCGTATTACATAAATATATCGTGCTATTTTACAAAAATAAATACAGCTTTTATTTATGTTATCTGTATTTATTTGCTTAATAGGAAACAGAGATTTTATAAACAAAAATTGCACTTAAATTTATAAAAGAACGATATAAATATGTAATACGATGCACAATACAAGTATCTCTTGAAAACGCGCGCCCGCTGGAAGGTTAAAGAGATTCGAATCTCTAATCCAAAACGTCGTGACATGATAACGTTTTAAGCTTGATTCGTCTGTCTTTAAATTATTTTTAAATATCGTCACTTAACACGCAACACCACCTATTTCAATTTTTTGAAATTTCAAAGAGAAAGCAAATACTCAATTTTTCGCAACCACTAACGAAAATTTTTAATTTATTTAACATCTGATATAAACACGAGACCACATATTCCTAGCAAATGTAAAAAAAAAATTCAAAAAATTCGTTATTGGTTGCGAAAAATTGAGTATTTTCTTCCACTTTGAAATTTCAAAAAATTGAGTGGGCGGTGTTGTTTGTTAAGGAACGATATATACTCTTAATTATACAGCATCGACAGCGTACACACAAAAAATGTATTTAATATCGGCGCAGTATATATAAATATAATAAACGCAGTAACTAAAAAAAATGAAAAGCATTGTTGTAAAATATACTTAAACATATTTGTAAAAATTTATTAAATTAGATAAAAATTGTGCGGAAATGAAATTGGTATCGTTGAAAAGCTAACTGTTTGAATTTAACGGGGTGTAAGAGTTGTTTTGGTGTAACAATGTGCTCCGAAGTTGTGAAAAACGTTAACACTTCGATTCATTTTTAATTAAAAGTTTAATTAAGATGTTGAAAACCCTTTCTTAATGAGAACTTACTACCCAAGAATAAGGACGGGGAAAATCTACCGGTTTAAACCAAAACCGTTTGTTTGTTTCGATTAACCGGTTCTTTTTCGGTTATTTTTTTGACCGGTTTAAATCGGTTATTTTTTTTAAATCCAAATACCGGGGGGGAAAACCGGTTCGGAAGATAAGCTCGATTTTAGGTTCGACTAGGCTAAAATTTACCAAGTTATAAAGCTTTGAATTTCATCATCTTAGGCCAATCACAGACAACTGCTTTCTCGAGGCGTCTGTTGATTGACGGATTACCGAAAGAGTCTTAATGAACAGATAAATATTGGCCAATGGATTATACTAATAAAAAATGTTGTCTGCAAACAGCGTCTGTTCCTTGTAGCCAAAAATATTTGTCTTTAGTTGGAAGTTCTGTGGCGTTCGAAATATTAGTATCTACGTTGAATGATGCTGTTTCCGATGAGAGGTGACGACTCATGGATCAACACATTGCTGAAAGAGTCTTTATGAGCAGATTAGATGATAAATATTGGCCAATGAATTAATTTCTTGTGAAAACAATGTTAATAAAAAATGTTGTCTCTAATACTTACTTATTGCAATAATTACTCATTTATTATTATTACATATTGTATTAATTACTTATTTATAATGATTACTTATTACATTAATTAATTATTGTATTAATGCTTACTTATTGTACATTATTATTAATAATAAATTCTGTCCACAAACGTTGCTTTAAAAAAAAACAACTGAAAACCGGTTCTTTCAAAAACAGGTTATTTTGAGCGGTTTTAACCGTTATTTTAAACCGGAGGTGAAAAAAAACGGTTTAACCAAAAACCGGTTTTTTTTTTTTTTGCAATAACCATCATCCCTATCCAAGAAGCACAAGAAGCACGTTACATTGGCAAATTCGGTAGCTGTAGGCCCAATTGTTTGCCCTGTAGAGCGTTTTGAGCATATTTTGCATCATTCGTCTTATATCTCGCATGTTGCAATTTACAGATATTATGCTAGCCTATAAAAATCATCATGTTAAAATTACCTACATCTGTTCATCTCTTCCTTATGTCTCACAGCTTTTCTCGAATTTCTTGATTAAAAGTCCTGTTGGTGTCTCCAAGGGTGTAGTGGAGCCGGAACGCCGTTCCGGCACTTTATTTTTCCACGAAAAATAAGTAAGAAAAATTTAAAAAACCTCCTTAGAAACAGACGAGTTTTATTATCCAGATTGGTGCGTTCCGGCACTGCTTTATTTGCTACTAGGACATTGAGTATCTCGGTATCAAGTTTGCAAATAATATAGGGTGGTCATAAATCACTGGTCCCATTTCAAAAATTAATAAAAAAAAACTAATAGTGCTACAGCTACGGTTTTTTTAAAAATGACAGCGCATTTAAAAAGTTCTTTTTTCAGATAGGTAAAGCGCCGTTACGGTGGTCCAGGTGGTCGTAAATTATTGGATATCTCCCATTTTTGAAAGCCATTACCTGCGAGACTACTAAAGCTGAAGAAAAATAAAAGCATATATTTGTAGGGAATTTTACGCTCTTTAATTTGTTAAATCAGTTGTAATTCGAAAAGTGAGCAGTTTTGAAGATATTCCAGAAAAACGGAATCCAGAAGACGCGCATCTTCTTATCGTCTTATCGCGTCTGCTTATCTGTAGCCATTTCGTTTGGAAATCTCTCGCTGTACCAAATTTAGAATGGCGTAATGGTACGCCACCTATCTGAAAAAAATATTTGCTCTCTCATTTATGAAAAACCACGGTTGTAACTTTATTAGTTTTTTTTTATTAATTTTTGAAATGGGTCCAATAATTTATGACCACCCTGGTACAACTCCAATCAACTGTTTAAAGCTGTCCGCCACGCGCCGTGACGTGTATAAAGTCTGTATCATATCTAAGTGGATGAAAAGCAGTAAAGATGACAACCTAAGAACACAGTTTACTTTCTTCTAGTAGAATAGTCTGAAAATTAACTTATTTTCTAGTTAAATTTCAAAAAGTGTATTTCTAGAGACAGAAAAAAGATCTTGGCGCATCAAATTTTCTAATCCATTGTCCCTATTTTTTCTGTCACATGTTCTTATAGAGCTACAACTACAGTAGAGTCTCGTTGTTGTATGATATGAACATGCAAAGATTTTGCCATCTGACCACTTATCAGTAGGAAAAAGATGTTACTTCACTTTATTTAAGTAAACATTTTCCGCCCTTTTATATAGAGAAGAATCACGTGCCTTTTTACAGATAAGAATATTCCACTGATGCACGACTGCATATTCTCCTTCTGGATAAATGGGTGTAGTTGTTTTCATCAAAAACTTTTCAAATTCAGAATAGTTTTTCCCTTTTTGATGTCAAGCAAAAGAAAACAAAATAAATTGCATGGTTTTTGACATTTTGAGAAAGTCAGATCACACACACAAAAAAGATTTATCTTCCGTGAAAGCATTACCAAAATAAAAGACCGGAATGCTTGGAAGGTCCACTTTTCTTTCATTTACATTCAAGCTGGATATTTTGAAAGTGGTATAATCTAAAGTTCTAACTATTTTTTTAATTCCTCGAGTTTTGATTAATTTTGAAAGTCCTAATTATTTTTTAGATATTAGTACTGTAGAATCGGGGTCTTTGTGGTAGCTAACTTTATTCTGTGCATTTCTTTTGACTAGCTGCGGACTTTATTTAATTTTTTAGAGATGATGAATTCTTAATAACTTCCTTTTTGGCACTCGAAGAGAACAAAACTACTGTAATTCGAAGATTTTCAGGCCTGTTTTCTGGCATCATGAATCGAAATGATGGCTTATTTTAACAACCAAATAGAACACTCCATTCCAGAACTCGAACCAAAATCAAGAATGGAGTAAGAAAATTCCTACCAGAATGTGCGTAAGTTACAGAACGCACAAAAAGGAGTATTTTTCGTTAGAACATACGAATTTAGTCTCAAAGATTCAAGTTACAAATGCAGTAATGAAACAAAACTTAGATGATTCCAACAGAATTCAGAAAAAGAAAGAACAAAATTAACAGGTTCTCACCCTGTTGTACACAAACCACGCGGTGGACCAATTAGGGGCACGCGAAAGTAAAATTGGTAATTGTAGAAAACACAAAGGATCAAAATGGAAACCAGCGGGAGTGGCCTCCCCTAAACTTTCTCGTATACTTCTCAAAAATTTGTCATTTCCCCTCCCCCTGCGTGGATAAAAAATTCGAACCTTCTGTAACCCAGAATGCAATGACTATCAGAAGGTTTTTCATTATAGATTATAGTGATTGTAAAATATTTAGGTGAAGAATCATATTCAAAGAGATGCGTATGCATTAAAACTTAGCAATATTTTTTTTCTATCGCACTCTAGCAAAATCCGCTAATGCGAGGGCGTGTGCGAGCGAAAAGAAAATAGGAGAAAATGACCTCGCTCGCTATCGCTGAATAGCTTGCTCATGCGCAGAGATTGCTTCCAGTACGGAAGTAAAAAAATTAAATATGCAATTTGAACGCCTTTTTTTTAACCGATTGAAACGAAATTTGGCACAGATCTATAATTAATGTTAGCAATCGTCACACCAATTTTTATTTATCTAAGAACAAAGGGTTTAGCAGATATAATTTTTACAAGTATGCGATTATATAGTCCGACAGACCATCAACCCTTCGACAGATTTGGTTCAAACTTTGTTACGGACCTACATTCATGATGATAAAACTATGTACCAAATTTTATCCATCTAGCTATTCAAGTTTTCGAGTTACAGTGTTCACATGACCGTGGACAGACAGACAGACAGACAAACTTCCTGTTGACGGATTTTGTCCAAAATTTGATAGAAACCCACAAATTATGTGTAAAGATCACATACCAAATTTCATTCCCGTAGCTCTAATACTTTTCGAGTTATCATGTTCACAGACAGACATGATTCCAAAATTTTGTTTTTCGGACTCAGGGAGGTCTAAAACGTGGAGATTCATCAAAATCTCGAATTCGAATTTTTCGACGATTACAATACTTTCTCTTTGTATACTTCGTATACGAGAAAGTAAAAAAGTCTATAGAATTTTATTTCTACAAGCTTGTATGAATAGTAAATGTTATGTAAATGCGAACATCTACTGGGTAACAGAAAAGGAAGAATACCAATAGTTATTATCTTTTAGGAACGCAGAACTTGTTGAAAGAACAAACTCGTCTCGCTCATATATTAATAGCAAATATCACTGTAAGTTTGACGCAGCTCCAGACATGAGATTATATCTCTCTTCATTTACACACAGTTTTGTGAAACTCAGTCCCATGAAACAAGGTCAAGAATTGCATCGAAAGGTTTCAATTAAAAGATTGTATAATTGTTAGTTTTCATCATAAATTAATGCGAAATTATTTAAAGCTGCTTCATTTATGAAGACTTGGAACTAAAACTACACCGAACTAATTGGGGCCGATCTCTGTTCGGATTCCGGGAAATTCGGTAAAATACTCTTGATATACCAGATGCAGTAGAGTACTGAGTTCGAGTACTCTGTGAAAGAGTACAGAAAGAGCTAGCAGCGATTCGCAATAGAGGCAAACAAGTTGAGGGTTAGCAGAAGATATCTGATTTTGTTTCTACTAATTAAGGTGCTGTGTTCATTCTCAAGGGGACATTCATGAGTATATTTTTCTGGTACTCATTATTTGTTATGTGCTAATCACCAGTACCATTGTTCGTTTAACTTAACTGTTCTACTTCTCTCTTTATTAACTTGTTGTAAAATTTTTCCATTCAGGTCCAAATAAAATGTCATGTCGCTAACCTATTTATTCCAGCCATCAACGGAAGATGAAAGCCCTTGAGGCTATGCGTTTCCCCAGAACCCCCCGACCGGTCTACCTTCTGAACAATTTTTCAGAAAAGGTTTTCATACTATTAAAACTTAACAACCATATAAACTCATCTCAAAGAGAAAAAAAAATTTTATCTGCTTCTTGAGTTGAAATTTAATTTTTTTAAAGAAAAATTAAATTTATTAAGTCCCCTACTACTTTTGCTACAATTTTTTCTTCAAATTTTATTTGTAGATTCACTGAAATATATTACTGAAAACCGTGGATGGATTTTAAAGTGCATCTAATATTCGCTTAAATATGGATTTTTTTTACTGTTTTATGCGACAAAAAATGAGAAAATTTAGCACTACCTCAATCTATATCTTGTATATAAAACCAGCGGGAGTGGTCTCCCCTAAACTTTCTCGTAAACTTCTCGAAAAAGGTGCTGTTTCCCCTCCCCCCGCGTGGATAAAAAAAACTCGAACCTATTTTAACCTAGGACTATCAGAAAATATTTAGGTAAAGAATCAAATTCGAAGAGATGCGTTCCGATTAAATGAATCACGATTTCTACTCTTTCATGGCTCAAGGACAATCCTTCCGCGTGCAGAGATTGCTACCAAGTACGCATGCGCATGGTGAATCGGATGAAAAAAGCGTCAAGCAGGAGTCAATAAATATTGTGCATAGAAGATTGCTTTCAATACGCATGCGCGTGGAGATAGCGGACTCGTTGGAGATGCGCTTATACAGACCGACAGACAGTCAACCTTTCGACGGATTTGGCCAAAAATTTTATACGGACCTACATTCATGACGATAAAACTGTGTACGAAATTTTATCCATCTAGCTATTCAAGTTTTTGAATTATAGCGTTCGCATGACCGCGGACATACAGACAGACAGACTTCCCGCTGACGGATTTTGTCCAAAATTTAAAAGAAACCTAAAACTTATGTTTAAAGACTACATACCAAATTTCATCTCCGTAGATCTAATAGTTTTCGAGTTATTGTGTTCACAGACACACAGACAGACATAATCCCAAAATTGTGTTTTTCGGACTCGGGGAGGTCTAAAACGTGGAGATCCGTCAACATCTCGAGTTCGAATTTTTTGACGATTACAATAATTTCTCTTTGTATACTTCGTATACGAGAAAGTAAAAATTAAGCAGCTGAATGCTTATTGCATGCACAGTTTTATTATATGCATAATTATAAACAAGTACAAAAATGTGAAAGCTCTATCTGAGGAAGGAAAAAAGCCTTAGCATTTTGAAAAATGAAAGTGAAGAAAAATTCGAAATGGAGAAAAAGTCAGTTAAAATTGCATTTCCGCATGTTTATCATTGATAATCGTAAATAAAAACTTAAATAACTTCTATAATATTAAGCGTACAAATTTGAAATATTGATACAATAAGTAGGAAGATAAGGTCAAAATAATAAGCAAATAAAATAAAAATTGACATTTTCTTGATATTTTGGCCATTTTTGGGGTAATGTGTCCCCTTAAAGACCAATTCAAATATTTCTTTTAAGTTAGGAATAAACATTTGCTTTGTTTCTGATTCGTAACTGTTATTTTTCATT
>BGPR01028830.1:2060-19690 GCA_013235015.1 Araneus ventricosus | reverse complement strand
GAGAATAAATAATATTTCATAGTCTGCACAGCATTTAAGCTTCAATACTCAAGGATATTTTATATTCTCTTTGGAATATCATCCATAAAATTAATTTTTAGAAGATGTATTTGTTTGCTTTAAAACTAAATTTGAAAAAGACAATGAATACATTTCACAAATATAGAAATTCTGGACTTGAGAAAGTAAATCATCCAGAATTCAGTATATATCTGGATAACAATCACGAGTACAAAAAAATAAAATATATAAGAACACTTACCAATTTTCTTCTTTTTCTCTAAAAGACTATCTTTCAATTCAATAGCAATGTTTCTAGTTTCATCTAGCTGTCTCTTATAGTCCTCAATTATAGGTTTCTTTGACAAGTTGTACTCTGATATACTTTTATTACCTGCAAAGAGCATTTCTCTTTCTGCTTCAATATCATGGACCTAAAAATAAATTTTGAAATATAGAACATATCTATTTAGCAACAAATCATTTGGAATATGTTTATCTTTCTATATATAAAACTGAAAGAAATAATCTACTCATCACAAATGTTTCTATCCAGTCTTGAAATGGCTGGTATCATAAAAATTTTGTATACACTATATCACATACCTACATATTTTATGCTGTAAGAACATGTAATGAAAACAAATATATAACTGAAAGTAAAGGAATAAAAAAAGTAAAAAAAAAAAAAGCCTTCTTAAATTTATAGTTATAATGCAACTACATTTGCCAGGCAATCTATTGAAATCTTAAGACACTATAAGAATTAAATATACAAAGTGTTTGCTTATAAGAACAACAGAATAAATAACTGAAGCTAAAATCATTACCAACTGGCTGAAACAGTGTTGATCATGTAAATCATGATTCTTAATGAAATAAAAAATCCCTTTCGGAAAGCTGGAAGGCAAAGGTAGATTCCTTTACGTTAATGTTACAAAAGTAAAGAAATATTACATTTTGATCAATAAAGACATAGCCAATGACACTGTTTCCACACATTGCAATATTTACATCGTGATTCTGTTTTCATGACATTTAATTTTTTACCAAATCAAGGTTTTATCTTTCTAATCTAAACGTTATGCTAGATTTATTGGTCATTTTTTTTTATATGCCTACACATAATCATTCATAAAGAAATAAACATCCCAGCAGTGCAAATATCCCCTAGATAACATTAATCCAGCCTATCTGAAACAGTAACAGGAAATCGACACTTGACACGAATGAAGAAAGACCCTAGATTTAAAAATTAATTTATTTAATCTAGGTTACCATATAATTCTGCTCATAACTTCGAAGTAATTCTTGCACTCAAAAAACTTTCAGTATAAAAGTAGTTTGTTATGAAAAGGTGACAATTTCCCTAATTGAAATTTTCTTTCTATCTTCAATCATACAGAGCTTTGGGGAAAAGATAAATTGAGGGGGGGAAGGGATAATCATCGCTTTTCAGCTCATAACTTCTAAGAAATTCTAGCAGTCAAAAAACTATTATTAGGTGAGGATTTGCCTAATTGAAATTTTCTTTCTCTCTGATCACAACGGAGTAATGGGGAAATTATAAATTTGGGAGGGGGGGGGAATGAATATCGCTTTTTAATTTGTAACTTCTAAGCAATTCTAGCTATAAAAAAAACTTTTAGTATACAAGTTGTTCATTATGATAAGGTGATAATTCTCCTAATTGAAATTTTTTTCTATCTTTAGTCGTAACAGAGTTATGGCGAAATGATACGTTGGGGAAGGGATTCAAAATGGAATTTTTTAGTTCATAGCTTCTAAGCAATTGTAGCTATCAAAAAAGTTCCAGTACAAAAGTTTTTTGTTATGATGAAGCAATAATTTGTGTAACTTGAATTTTCTTTCTATCTTCAATTGTAAGTGAATTATGGGGAAATAAAATGTTCAACCCCCCACCATTTCTACCCCCCCTTTAAACTGGATAGCCCATCTACGATCTCGGCCGAGATTTTCACTGTCCTTATGACATATCCCTCACTGGTTAAAATCTAAACAAAATTACTCTAATTATCATGTTCATGTGATAACATGGGCAAATAGTTATACATATACATCTCTACTACTAACAATACAGAAAAGAACATTTCGCTCTCTATTTTCAGAAGAATTATAGCTGCAAGAACGAAAGCGGGTGGAAGAGACTGCAAATGACGACAGCTTTCCAACAAGGGGTAACATGCATAGGTTGAAAGGCACTTTAAGTTAGGGGGGAGCGGAAGGGAGGGAAAAATCACTCTTCAAGCTCATAAACTTCTTAGCAATTGCAGATATTGAAAAAGTTTAAATGCAAAAATTGTTCGTTATGATAAGGTGATAATTCACCTAATTTAAATTTTCTTTCTATTTTCAATTGTAAAGGATTTATGGGGAAATGAAAATTTCAACCCCCATCATTTCCACCCCCTTTGAGCTGGATAGCCCATGTACGAACTCGACCGAGATTTTCACTACCCTTGCAACATATCCCATGCTGGTTAAAATTAAAGCAAAATTACTTCAGTTATCGTGTTCACAAGATAACATGGGCAAAACATACATATATAATACTAGCAATACGAGTATGGCATTACCCGTGGAATCAGGACTGGGGAAAAAATGCCAACAATGCAGCGAAAAAGTTTTGAAAATAAAATCAAAACAAAAGATACACATTATTGATTTTCAATGACATTTATCAAAACAGAAATGTATATATTATTGAGATGATGATGACGAGAATGTAATGACATCACCTGCCGCAAGAAATTGGATTGTAATGAAAGCATATGGCGTCACCTACCAAGAGGAAGGTCACACAGCAACCAATGAAATTGCAACAATGTGTGCTGGAATCGTCTGGAGAAATCTCTGTTAAATCTCGCTAGCAAAAAAACTGCTTGAACTGATCAGAGAAAAATTAATTTTAAAAACACGAAAAAAGATATTTTAATAGTTCTCGTTTTAAATCCGACATAAACGTTCCAGTTATAAGCTAAAAAAAAAAAGAAAATTATAGAGATGTTAGAACGTCAGAAGCGATAATTTGAAGAAATCTTTATTAAAAATTACCATAAAAGTGACTATTTTGCAAAAATTTCTAAAAATCAGTAGATTACGGTAGACGTACGAAACAAACTTCCTTAGAACGGACATCGTTTGTTCTTTCCGATGGTGTAACTGTTTTTTTCATACAATTATCCAAAGCCATTTAATTGAGAAATGAGTGCGAAAAATCACCCTAAACAACACAAAATATTAAATAAAAAAAAATTCTAGATTAAATTTTAAAATTCCGGCTTCGAGGTGCATTGTCTCCATTACGACTACCTGTATGCCAAATTTCATGGCTGTAAGTGCGATAAATTCGTCTGGACATCGCAGACACGCACACAAACATTGCCTTTCATAAGTATAGATAAAACATAAGTATAAACTTTTGAATAGAGAGTGGTTTTCGGTTCTAGGGGTCACGATCGATGAAGATCTACAGAAATTTTCCGAAAGTCGTGTTATGAGAACCATTGCAATAGATACACTTCCTATAAGGAATCAACCTAATTTAGATAGTATGGATTTTGGGAATTCATATGTGAATTCAAACAGTTAAATGAACCAATAAGAAAGTAATCAACAAGCTTCTTATATCATTTTGCACCTCACCACACACCTAAGTCTACTTATAAAGAATATCAAGGATTATGCTTGACTTGACGATATCTAGTTACGCAGCAGCCAGGGTGTTATTTTTTTCGATTAGACTTCCTGGGAAGTGTTTGAAGGCATGATCTGTTGTTAAGGTTTACCTCATAATCAAAGTCTGATACACAATGAAATATAAAAAATAGTGTTTTATCCAGTCAGCAAAGATTCTGATTAATTTTACTCATAAGGAACTCAAGAACTATATAAAGGTTCATAAATTTGATTTGCAGCCCTAAGACACCATTTATTTTGGAAAAATTACTGATGTATTATATTTGCAGACATGATGCAAACTTCATGTCACATAACTAATAAAATTTTTTTTTTTTTCAATTTTGCTTTAAAAATTTCAACAGAATAATGAAAAACTGTGCTTTCCCATGCACTTACAAACATGAAAATTGATACAACTATTTTTCATGCTCTCAAAAAAAATGAGTATTTTTTAATTTTCTTTGTAGCAGTAAAATGTGACATTAATTTTAATTTTTATCAAAAATGAGACAAAAGTTATTGACTTAAAATATTATTTCAAATACTTGTTGTACTTAATGAATTCACCTTTTAAATCTCTGAAAACAATGTAAAACTTCAACATTTAGAAAGTAACTATTTAAAAATTTTAAAATAAAATTATTAAGGGGGAAGAATTATCAAAATTTTGAATTTTATTATATTAAATGACTTTCAAAACAGTCAAATCTTTAAATTTAAGATGAAATAAAAGAAAGGAAGTTTTTTTTTTTTCCCCCCTGTAAATGTAACAACAGATTTCAAACCATTTGTCCATAAGCTTTTCATTACTTCACTACAAAAATTGCTAAGTTTTAGAAGCAGGAGACAATCTAAATTTTCTCCTCTTTACAGAAAGTTGTGTTCAAGTATATTACATAGCTATTTATTAGTGTTTCAGATGCTTCCAGTTTTGATGACATATACAGTTAAATTTGAGCATTTAGAACAGGCACAATTTTTCAACTGACTGATTCAAGAAATTTACAGCTGAACTAATGTTTTCAAAAAGAAAATATACTACAAAAAAAAAAATCCCCGTCGGCAAGCCGGAAGGCAAATGTAGATTCGTTTAGTCCGGAGATATATGGAAAAGAACATTTCACCCCTTATTTTCATAAGGATTAGAGCTGCAAGAATAAAAGAGAGTGGAAGAGACTGCAAATGACAAGAGCTTTTCATTAAGGGGTAACATGCATAAGTTGAAAGGCACTTTAAGTTAAAGGGGAGGGAAGGGGAAAGGAGGGAAAATCACTTTTCAGCTCATAACTTTTAAGCAATTGCAACTATCGAAAAAGTTTAAAGTCAAAAATTGTTCGTTATGATAAGGCGATAATTCGCCTAATTTAAATTTTCTTTCCAATTTCAATTGTAAAGGATTTACGGGGAAAAGAAAATTTCAACCCCCCCCACCACCACCCCCTTTGAGCTGGATTGAGATTTTCACTATCCTGGTGATTTTGGGTTCTATGGGCCATGAACGGTGAAGATCTGCAGAAATTTTCTGCCAGTCATGTTATGAGAACCATTGCAATAGGTAGACTTCCTAAAAGTAATCTACCTAATATCCGTGCATATTATGCTTTACAGGAATACACACTTATATGACTCTCAAAAATATATATTTTCCTTCATAGATATTTCCTATCTATGAAGAATTCATAAATATGAAAATTGAAGTGCCATAGAAAAAAAAAGAGAAATCAGCATAAGTAGAATAACCATAGGCCCGAGCAAAACTTCTGCACATTCAACCCTTCCATTAAAATATTGAAAAATAAAATTAAATTTCAAGTACAAAAAAAAACAATCCTACAGAAAAAAAGTCCCTCCTCACACACACAAAAGTTCTACAAAGACAGTATTGAGTTTGATAATAACTGCAACTAATATTTTATTCGCAGGTACCTGCAAATAACATTTTATTCGCAGGTACCTGCAAATAACATTTTATTCGCAGGTACCTGCAAATAACATTTTATTCGCAGGTACCTGCAAATAATGTTCTATACATAGGTAGACACAGTACCTGGAAATAAGCTAAAACCATTTAGCTAAAATTTAGAGGCAACTTACTTGCTTTAAGTCACTAACAATAGCTTTCAACTTTTCTTCACTATTTAGAAGTTCTTTTAGTTCATCATCATTCAAATGTTGCAAGAGTCCAGTAAGATGACTGTAGTCGGGAGTAAACATATTTGAATTCATCTTTTAAATCTATGATTAAAAAACATATATAATAAAAACTAATGTAATGTGGAATAAAATATCTAAAGAAAATGATGAATCATTAATGACATGTAAATTTTTATAATATGGAATTTTCCCAATGATTACTTTACAATGAACAAAATGTGGATTTTTAAAAAAAATACACCAATACTTAGAAAGCAGCTTATATATATTTATAGAATAGATTATTTATAAAAAAAACAGCATTTCAAAGTCCTCAGAAATATATAATTTTTTTTTAAATTGATGCCTTCAAAATTTAAAATAATGTGGAAGAAAAGTGTATTTAAAAAAAGTTAAAATAACATGGAAGAAAAGTGTATTTAAAAAAAGTTAAAATAACGTGGAAGAAAAGTGTATTTAAAAAGACAAACACTTCCCACATTATTACAGTGAAAATATTTTCACAGTAGAAAACAAAAGGAAAGAATAAAAAATAAATACTAGTATAAAAAAAATGACAGCTGAAACTGTCAGAATGTAATAACATCCAAAATATATTTCTGAACAAAGACAATATCTTTTAATGGCCATCTGAATAAAATTCGAGAATACCTTGGTTAAGTTAGATGGTTCATTACTCGATTTTACTAAATATCATGTTTCAATAGCAGAATTTATACAAATAAAATATATTTTATCATATTAATACTCCCCCGTATATTTAATTATAACTAGGGGAGAAATCCCAGTTATAATTAAATATTTCACGACAAATAAGTATTGTGAAAAGAGAAATATAAAGTATGTGTTTAGAGCTGATAAGAAAAATGAAACTAACTCGCCCTGATAAAAAAGAAAATTTAAAAGGGGAAGTTTCGCAGTGAAAACCGATTTTATAGGAATGAAAACACTTACTACAGTTATAGAACAAAAATCAGACTAAATTTCCTAGAGTAGAAATTAATTGTGAAATGCCACATACGGTTTTCGAATATATAAACAAAGAATATCTAATCACATCATAACAAATTTCATCAACAATAGAAACAGAAATAATTTTAACGTCCATGAACGATGTTGCCATATTTCATTTTGTAATACTTAATAGAGTTTTTTTTTTTTTCCATCGCGGATTTGCGTCAGAATCGGAAGAACGGAATTTACGTTCACTAAAATCCCATAACTCCTCTAGTTCAATGAACACAAAATATATCAATGGCACAAATCAACATTCTTAACCCTATCGGATATTTTATGCCTCATATTAGGCGTATTGATAAATGAATCTTCATTTTTATAGTTAAAAACCTGAAATATGTTTGGTTTCTAGTATATGAAGAGGTTTCTGGTTTGCTTACTTACATTGAAAACCTTGACGTTCTCTGCTTGTATGTTGAACTTCCGCTTTGAAATTTCCTTTGACTCAGCATAACACCGGAATTACGTAATATACGCACCGAAATGTAAACAAACAAAGCAGAAAACTCACCCATTATTTATATTACTCAATCTTGCGAAAAGATTTCGTACAAAAATAAAGCATTCAACATAGTTTGTTAAAATAGCTATAAATTGGAGGCAATTGCCTTTGACATTCAAGATAGATTTGTGTATGGAACTGATTCCTGTTTTGTTTATTTGTATTTAAGTAAGTCTGGTACCCCCGGTTGGATTGGGAGACGTCACTTTTCCCGTTGTCGTAAATGTAAACGTAATCGTAGATTTTAATATTTTTTATTCAGACGCACAACATTGAATATATACGATACGAACAAAAGCATAGCTATTTACAGGAAACGGAGTATTTTGGTTCAAAAGCATAGCAAAAATGGTTCGTAGTTGGTATTCCATTTTTCAGACATTAGACAAAACAAAAAACTAGTTGCAAATGATAAAATATGATGAAATAAAATGAAACAGAAAATGCATAATATATCGGCAGTGGCAACATCCTCCCACCTTTTGTATTGCGGGCAAACTTGCTCACGAGGAATACAAAATCCAATGACCATTCTGATTGGATTATTCCCCAGATAGCACGTAAGTTTGCAGCAAGTTTGATTCTGAATTGTCATGGCAAAATTTGACGCGTCAAACTTGAATCGAACTTGTAGCGTCTGATGAAAATAGCGCACCTCCTTTCAAATCAACTTGCTGTACTTGAAAACAAGCTTCCTGCAAAGATCCCAGATAGCACGTAAGTTTGCAGCAAGTTTGATTTTGTCTTGTCATGGCAAAATTTGACGCGTCAAACTTGAATCGAACTTGTAGCAAGTTCGATGTGACAAGTAGCGCCACCTCTTTGCAAATCAAACTTGCTGCAATTTTGCAAAACAAGCTTCCTGCAAAGATAGCACAATAAAGAGATAATTATCTTTGTCTCTGTTTTAAAAAACATCCGATTTTTAATAGCATCTCCTAGACCATAATTCTTTTTTATTAATTCAATAAATCAATGATAATTTGTGAAAAAAATAACTTTTTTATAAAAAATTTTTTTGAAACATTTTCCATCCTTTTACTAAATATATCACTCTCACTTTAAAGGAAACTATGTCGCCTTTTTCTTAATGTTGAAATTTTAACGTTTATAAACAAAATTAAATCTAAAAAATAGTCAGTGTTTGTTGAACAATAATAACTAGACATTTTGTCCCATTTTAAAGTAATTACTTTTAACTCTAATTTCATAATTTATTCTAGTTATTAGCGAAAATCGCTCTCTCTTTGACTTCAAATCATATTCTCAACTCAAAAAATTAATGACATCAAGAAAACAGTTTAAAATAAATCGTATACGAATCAAATCGAACGATGTATTAGCGAAATCTGTCTTCTCCTCTCAGAGTTCAACTGGCTCAATGGTTAGCGTCTCCGCTTCGGAACCGGGAGGTCGCGAGTTCTATCCCGGGTTCTGTTTCGTACTCTGTTTTTGCTATAATTTGCAATAAGTTTGCGTGGCAAGCTTGCTGCAAGTTCGTTTCATGGTGACTTCGGAGCTTTCGTTAACTTGCTGCAAGCTTGCACTCTTGTCATGACAAATTTGTGGCAAGCTTGCTGCAAACTAAAATTGCTATCTGGGTCGTATCAGAGTTTCCTCGGCCTTTTGGATTTCTTCGTATGACAGTTCCTTTGTCGACTTGTAAGAATTCGCTCTGACATTCTGGCAAAATCTCAATATGCAAGCAGTCATGCGGATAATCCTTGGGTAACTGGAAAAGTATAAAAATCTATTTCCAAATTTTTCTTTCGGTTCTATATTCAGGTTCACGACGACAGTCTTTCGTGTTCTTCAGGAAGGTTTATTCTTTGTATGGCCAAAATTCTGGGCATTCGTAGAGTCATTTCGGACCCTCCCACCATCGACTCCGTAAAAGTTCAGACCAATCACATGCGCGGAAAGGTAAGTCTGCTGGATTGATATCTCCAGGGACAAATCGCCAATCTTCTACATTTGTCAGTTCTCTTATTTCTTTAATTCTGTTACCCACAAATGTATTCCAGGGTTCTCTGTTAGTAATCCATCCCAAAACTATCATGGAATCTGTCCAAAAATACGTCTTCAAAGGAAATTTCAAAGCATCTGATATTGTTGAAGCAATTCTAGCTCCAATGGCAGCTCCTAAAAGCTCCAGTCGTGGAATTGTTAGCCTCTTAACAGGAGCCACTCTAGCTTTTGCTAAAACCAGTGAGACTTCTTCCTCTTCCTCGCATCGAAGAAAGACACAGCAAGCATACCCATAAGCCGAAGCATCTGTAAATATGTGCAAGGTGGCCTTTTCTGCACTTCCACACAGTACTCTACGAGGAATTCTGCATTTTTCGACAAGGTCTAAATGTTTAGCCCATCGCTGATAACGCAATTGCATATCTGAGGGCAACTCCTCGTCCCAATCCAATTTATTATTCCAAGCTTCTTGGAGTAGAAGTTTCGGTAACAATGTCGCAGGTGAAGTGAAACCAATAGGATCATATATACTGCTAAGAATGGAAAGTAATTTTCTCTTTGAAACAATTTCACTGAATCCAATGTCAACTTGAGGACTAACGCAGTATAGCTCATCGGTTTCTGTATCCCACTTAATGCCAAGTACGCTTTGACTTTCTTGATCTCGAACTCCGGTGAGAGCCCAACATCTTCATTCAAAAGACGCTGCATTCATTATTTCCATAGTTTGCATCTTGAATTGCTCTAATTCTTCTTGGCTTTCAACACTGGTTGTTAAATTGTCTACATAGAAACCCCGCTTAAGTTTCTCCACAGTGTCTGAAGAGATTCAAGTTGATATTCAGTTAAACTAAGGTGGTGACGAATACAGACATTCAAGAGAAATGGGCTGGAAGTCACCCCAAAGACGACTCGACAATGTCTCAAGAATTCTAATTTCGATCGATCTTTGACATTCCACCACAACAATCTCAAAAAATCACGATCCTCAGGTCTGACACTCAATTGCAAGAAAGCTTGTTTAATATCAGCAATAACTCCTATGGCACCAGTAAGAAATCTTAATAGAAGTGGAGGAATCTACTCTGAAAGGCTAGGTCCAACACTTAAGCATTCATTTAGAGAGGCGTAACCCGTTCGTTTCAAGGAGGCATCAAATACTGGGCGAACTTTAGTTGTAGCGCTCGATGGCTTGATGACTGGCCTATGTGGAAGGTAATGGCCTGAATTCGAAATTTCGTCCTCCGGTATGGTTTCTATTATACCATCCCTTTGCCACTGTCTCAAAACATCATCGTAGGCTTCGAAGATATTTTCTTTCAATAGACGTTTTGTTACTGAAAGCAGTCTAGATTCAGCAACATCATACATGTCATACACAGGTGGGTGGCCAGGTGGTGTTATCATGTTAACTATGGTTTTCTTCCTCTCACTTCCCAAAATACTCCAACCAAGGGCTTGTTTCAATAGCGGATATACCTGATTTTAGCACTTCGATTCTTCCCGATAGAATTCTTCCAAGTACATCAGCCCCAAGTAGCAATCTTATGGGAGAAGTCTCTGCTCCAATATCAGTTAAGACAATACCATGGTTTTCAAGTTCAGCCAGCAAATGCTTGTCACGGACTCTTGGAAGTGTTGTGCAGATTTTTGGCTGATCTAGCACTGACATTTGGCATGAAAACTTTCCATCGATTCTCTCAACATTGATAGTATAACGATAATGTTCAGCTTCAGGAGTTTGATTCCCTCCAAACAATCCCTGAGATAGTGTTTCCTTCCCTGAAGGTAAAAGTCAAAGTTCTCTTGCCAAGTCCTTTTCTATATAAGAACGATGAGAACCGTCATCCAATAAAGCACGTACATATTGACTTCGTCCTCCATTTTTAAGTCGTACAACAAGTGTTTTCAAATAAATCGTTTTTGGAGAGGATGGAATCGTAAAGAGTGTGGACGTGTTCTCTTCCTTCTTATCCTGCTTATGAAAGACATTCTTACTAGTGTTAAGCAATTCGGGATATAAGATTGCATAATGTCTCTTTAAACAAAGGACACACCGTGCATTACTGTGGCATTTTTTGGCCATGTGCCCGTTTCTGAGGCAAACTAGACAAAGTCCTTTCCGTAAGACAGCTGTCTTCTTTTCCTCTCTAGTCATCGTTGCAGCTTTACCACAATCTTGGCTAGGGTGAAAATTACTACAAAAAACGCATTTAATTCTTTTTTGTGTAGCAGAAGGAATCTCATTCCTCTTGGAATTAAATACATCTCTTTTAAATTTACCTTGGCACTCAAATCCAGATCGCGCCAAACTTATCATTTCTTCGCCATTAACTTCCTGCCTCAAAAAGTCCATAAGATTTTCTAGAGATCTTTGACTGTTTTCAGGAAGCTCGGCGTCATTATTTAAAATGCTGGATGTTCTATGCCTCTCCCAAGCTTTCAAAACATCTTCAGGAAGGCAAGATTCCACCAGAGGTGATAAGAAGTCAGCAAACTTTTCTTTAGACCTACCCAATGTATCTAATGCTCGTAGATGTGACTTTAGTTGATCGTACAAAGTTGTTAAATCCGCACATTTTCGTTCACTGGCAGCATTTTTCATTACCATCTTAAGTAATTCCCTCACGTAGACTTGTACCAGCAAATCTTCTCTGCCAAATCTTTCCTTGAGTAACTCAATCGCTTTAGGATAATTTTGAGCCATAGGTGGAAAACTTTCTATGAGACTGGCAGCTCGAGTTCCAGGAGTAATTGCCTGAATCAAATACTGGAATTTGTCTTCAGATGGTATCTCTTCATCTTCATGAATTCTAGAAAACTGACTCCAAAATCCCAAGAAAGATTTAATATCGCCATTAAATTTCTTCAATTCTAGCTTAGGTAAGCGATACTTTCGGTCACAAGATTTGACCGATTGGGACTCAGAATTATTTTCGATTTCGAAGTTTTCAATTTTCGATCTCAAAGATAAATACCGTTCCCTATAAATTTCGGCCTCATTAAAATCTTTAGAATACTCATTTTCTTGGTTTTCATTAAGCAACAGTTCAGAAATAGAATCTTGTGTTGTTTCTAAGCTTTGAAATTTATCAGACAGTTGAGAACTCAATTCACGAAGCTTATTAACATCTACTTGTGATTTCGTAATTTCCTCATCAATAGCTTTCGCAGCATTCGTAAATGTTGTGCGAAAGTTTTACGTTTCAATTTAAATGCTTCCATATCATAAAATACGTAAGGAAATCAACTAATATCGTATAAAATAATTTCGTACCTTGTTTACCAAATTACGTTGAATCATCAGAGTTCAGCAAGTCGTGTTGTACGGACGCCAAATGTCGTAAATGTAAACGTAATCGTAGATTTTAATCCTTTTTATTCAGACGCACAACATTGAATACATACGATACGAACAAAAGCATAGCTATTTACAGGAAACGGAGTATTTTGGTTCAAAAGCATAGCAAAAATGGTTCATAGTTGGTATTCCATTTTTCAGACATTAGACAAAACAAAAAACTAGTTGCCAAACGATAAAATATGATGAAATAAAATGAAACAGGAAGTGCATACTATATCGGCAGTGGCAACACCCGTTGTCAACGTGCGGAAAAAATGACGTCTCGCAACCCAACCGGGGGTACCAGAATATACCAGTAAAACTTGCACCATAACCACCGACTTCTGGTGGAAATGCTAAGTGAATGGGAATCTTCAAAATTTCACCATTCTGTTTGAAGATGTTAATTAATATTTAAAATAGAGTTTTCTAATGTTATGACTGAAGGATACTTTGAAAACATTAAATTCCATGTTCCTAACCTGCGGCTCTAAATATAAGAGCCTAATTTTGTGAAAAGGCTGTCATAATTGTTCGTTGTCGCTTTTTTTTGCAACTTCAAGCTTGTTTGGCGGTAAATTTTTAACCATACAATTTACGGGTCTATTCTCGTACTCCGGTTGGGTTGGGAGCGTTTCGCCTTTCGACTGCGGGACGTTATAATGGCTTTTTCTCGACCGAAAGAAGGGGTCTAATTCTCGTACCTCCGTCGTTTCGAACATCTCGCTTTACGCTAGGAAATGACGTATTTCTGCTACGCGCGCAGCAAATCAAGCGATCGTCTGTGATATTTTTGTGGTTTCAGATTCAGTTCGAGTTTTGAATCGCCAAAGGAACTATGGAGAAGTGTACATTTGCTTCCCAATTCGAAATTATGTTGGATTATTTTGAAAAATATATACAAATTTTAAGTGGGAAAGTTGATCGCATCTTTTCAAAAGACACCAAGGGTAAGAGGTGGGAAGACTTAACTTCTGCTCTTATAAGATGCATTATAATGCATCTTTCTTGCTTTCATAAGTCCATTGTTAAGGGGGGGGGTTAAACCATTTATCTCTTACAAAATATACATTTATAATAATATTATACATTTATAGAACATAAATTGGAGTCTTTTTTTCAATATATTGATGCAATTTTACCAGTTTTCTAGAGAGAGGAAAAGTAATAAACTTTTTTCCATGCCAATTATTTCAGCATGAATAAATCTTGTAAATTAATATTACAAACCATTTGTTTATTTTTCCAATTACATAAGAAAATAAAACATGAAAAAAAGTTATTAACTTCAGCAAGTTTTCACAACATTAAAAAAATTACATCTTTATCAAGGAACAAGAAAAATTCTTTTATTGTCAGATTTTGCAATTACTTTGTAAATATTTGACAAATTTCTTTGAATTAAAACCCAAATAAAAAAATTGTAATGATATATACGGAATGAGGAAAGTCATTCCACACTCAATAATGTTTAAAAAATGTTAAAATGCTACCCTAATTTAATTTAATAAGAAAATATTAAGTAATTAAATCTTTAAATGTAATTGATCTTAGCTAATTATCAACTATCATTATTGACTATCTTGATGGAGTAGTAAAAGATTTAACTACTTTTAAAGATTTTATTACTTTACATTGTCGTATTAAATTATTAGATTAAATTATTTAAATTCGATAAAAGATTCAACTACATTTTAAAAAATCTAAAGTAATTGATAAATTCTTCTTGAGATTGGTCAAATGGATTACATTTATACCGATAAACCCTTTCAAAACACAATTAACATCTTAGCAGCTTCCATTTTAAACGAAAATTTGATAAGTTCTGATATCGAAACAACACTTCTCGTTAGAGAACAGCGTTTGCGCCAGGTACAGAGCTGGCGAGAAATCGGAGTCCTTTATTCGATCGAGCGAAATCCCAACCGGTTGGAAAAACGGGTACGAGAATCGCGCTTGTCGTTAACGGGCGGAAAAGTGACGTCTCCCAACCCAACCGGGGGTACCAGAATAGACCCGTTAATTAGAGGGTTACTGGAAAACAGTCTATTAATCCAAAATAAACAAACCAGTAAACTCTTCTATTTATGTATTAACTAGCAGTATTCGCACGGCGTTGCCCGTGGAATCGGGACTTCAACAAATAAAAAAAAACGCCCACAATGACACGAAAAAGTTTTGAAAACAAAATCAAAACAGAAGATAGAACATTATTGATTTTCCCGTTTATTTTGCTTCGCAATTATGACATTTGAGCTGTAGGAAAACAGTACAGAGTACGTTAATCCAAAACTATATTAAAAAAGTGCAACATCAAAATCATTAATAAACAGCAAGAAGCAACTTAAACAACATGCGTTTTTAATAAACTTTATAAACAAATCAAAAGTATAAAAAATATAAATCAGAACGCGATCCCCCACCCTAGATTAAAAAATTGTCTATCATGAGCTTGAAGTGTAAGGCGAAATTGATCAGAACATAAGACAGACGCACAAAGAAAAAATAACCAAAAGGAGAAAAAAACATTTGCCTAAACCTGCTTAAACAATTTAATAATTCATTCAAACTAAAGCAATAAAAGTAATTAATCATATTCCCGTAACCCTCATTCATGGCAGGATGTCAAATAAAGACATAGCTCTAATTTTTTCTGCCAGATGGCTCACACTTGGATTGAATGGGATTTCCTTATTCCGATTCCTTCTGAAAAATTTCTTTGACCCTATCAACTAAAAATATAATTAAAAATCGACTTAAATTGGTATTTTAGCCGTTCTTGTTTTAAATGAAGGAGAACCGTTTTATTTATTAGCTCGAAACTTTTCAAAAATATAAGGAAATTAGAACGTGAGATGGAGTCATTTGATTTTGAAATCTTAAAATTTCATTCGAAAACTGACTATTATTTAAAAATTTCTCAAAATTCAGGAAATTACGTTAGACTTTCAAAACAAACGTCATTAAAACGATAATTATTTGCTCTATTTGATGGTGCATCGATTGTTTTTTTCCCGATCATTATTTCTCGTGGATCGGCCAAAAATGTGCGAAAAAGCACCCAAACCAACACAAAACATTAAATAAAAAATTTTCTATATTAAATTTTAAAATTCAGGCTTCAGGGTGCATTGAGTCACCGTTAAGACTACCTGTGTGCCAAATTTCAAGTTCGTAAGTGCGATAGATTCGTCTGGACATCGCACACAGGTACACACGCGCGCACACACACAAACATTGCCTTTTATAAGTATAGATTAATAAAGAATGAAAACAGAAATAGCAAAAGAATATGGAACAGAATATAAAAATTTCTATTTAGACTAATCGTTTTCAGAATTCAGTTTTACGTTTTTTATTAATATTTTAGAAACATAAATTTCAGAAACGGAAATTTCGACCGTCTTCTTTTTTTGGAGCTTTTACAGGGTCACTATATACTTTTCAATTGATATATGTTCCCATGTGAACAAAGAGGGTCACTTTCAAGTAATAACCTAGATAGTAATTTTAGTTTGTAGCAATCTTGCCCTGCAAATCTGCAGCATGTTTGAGACTGCAAGAGTGCAAGCTTGAAATAAATTTGAAACACGCGTCGAATTGCAGCAAGCTTGTTGCATCAAACTCATTGCAAACTATAGCAAAAACAGAGTTCGCAGACAAACCTCGGATTCGAACCCCCGACAACCCACTTCATAGCCAGTCGCCTTAGCCACTCAGCCAGCGGAACTCTGATAGGAGAAGATAGATTGGTCTAATAGATCGTGCATCTACACAGTGGCGTAACTAGGGTGAAACAAGTGGGGCGCGTGCCCTGGGCGCAAAATTAAGGAACCAATTGGTTGTATTTAAAAGAAAAGTTTTTTAAGCTCTTTTTTCCCAAGATTCTTAAAAAAAGAAATGGTTTCAAGAAAGTGTGGGGAAAATCTTAACGATACAGTCGTTTTTACAACCTGGAAACTTCAAACTGCGACAAAATAATAAGTAATATTATGTTTCAGAGATCTGCCGACCCAAACCCTCCATCAATGAAATTAAAAACTCGTTTAAAAGGGAGGCCCTTTTCACAGATTTCGGTCTCAGTGGGTTAGGAGATAAGGAAAGATGGTTAAGGATGATTATCTCAGTAGGGTTGATTATTGATTGATATGATTATTTCACATGGTATGCCTGATTCATACTGACTGTTATCAGTTTCTTCGGAAATTGGTGATAAATTGTTCAAAAGTGTCATTCCTATTTTCAATCAGCAAAGAGTGAAGAATGGAAAATATCCTCCATATTTTTCGCGCAGTGTAAGAGGACTCTACTTTAAAAGACGTAAGGCTCGCTATCTTTACATTGTTTTTGGTACTGAATATTTGCATAACTTGTATAATGAAAATGTGATAGTGTTTATTTTAAATTTTATTTCGCAAAACCTAGATGCTGTTGTTCTGCCAAAAGCAAACAAACAAACAAAAAATGAGAGTGAGAGAGAGAGAGAAAAGATCGCAGAAAGTTTTGCAATTCATAGTAAAAATTATCAGTCCGCATTGAAATTTAAATCAAGATAAATGAAAACAGTTTCTTTAACCTTCCAGCGGGCGCGCCTGCACAAATTTTACGACATATCGTGCATCGTATTACATAAATATATCGTGCTGTTTTACAGAAACAATACAACTTATATTTATGATATCTGTATTTATTAGCTTAATAGTAAACAAAGATTTTATAAATAAAAATTGCACTTAAATTTATAAAAGAATGATATAAATACGCAATACGATGAACAATGCAAGTATCTCTTGAAAACACGCGCCCGCTGGAAGGTTAATAATTAACGAGAACAAATACATAAAGAAGAGAAATTCAACTCCTGCCGTAATGTGAAGAGATTTCTTTTCTCGCTGAGTTACGCTATTGTCACCAATTAATTTTACTGTTAAAAACAATAAAATA
>BGPR01028829.1:0-19690 GCA_013235015.1 Araneus ventricosus | reverse complement strand
CAAGTGTCAAAATGGCTACTGTGCAGCAGAAGGTACATTCCTGGTTCCACGAAAGCAAATCAATTGTAACAGTTCAAAGAATTATTCAGTTGAGTATTGAAATTGTCGGTCTCCAAGTGAGTGCGTTGGTATGAGAAACTAAGGGAACAGAAAATGTGAATCAGTGAGAGATACTTTCAGTACTTAAATTGCTCATACCAACCCTTAATAGAGTTCTCACTTGGAGACCGACAATTTCGATGCTCTAACAGAATAATTCTTTGAACTATTTTGCTTTCGTGAAACCAAAGACGTGCCTTCTGCTGCACAGTAACCATTTTGACATGTGTGTTGAATTGTGCAGATTTAGTGTGCTGTAACGGCACATTACCTATCTGAAAGGGGAAAAAAATTTGAGCTGCTCTCTCATTTAAAAAAAAAAAAAGTTGCTACTTAATGGGGTTTTCTTTAAATTAATTTTTTAAAAGGGCTCAATAATATATGACCACCCTGCACATGTTTCTTTCAAAAGCAGGATAAATTAAACCTTTTTTTGTTTCTTTTTTTTACATTTTATCCAATTCTTAATTTATTTATATAAAACTGACACTTTTGTTCATAACATATTTTTTCACCAATGAAGTATATTATTAATTACCCTCCTCTTTCCTACAAAACAGAAAAATTTACCCTACACACACCAGCCACAGACACTTACATATCAAAATACAGTAGTCTCTCAGTAATTAGTCAGATAACAGGTTAGATTAGAGGACCGCTGGATTACTTAAAGTAGCTGATTAGTTACGGGTCATTATTGTTAAAAATCTATTTTAATAGAAAACTTATGTTTATTGCACACAATATAAAAAATATAGACAATTATACTATAAGTAATAAACAATTGCAAAATAAAATTCAAAATCCGAGTAGCAACTTCATTGTTTACATCACACCAAGGTGACCAAAATCCACATGCAGTGACACTTCATTGGTTTCTACTTGCCCTTCTGAAAACACCAGACTACAAGAGAGGCTGGGTTGGTGAGGTGCTAGTTTATAGAGACCACTGTATAGTGCAATTTTAACTTCTTCCCAACAGATGAAAACAATTTTAGAGTTATTAAAAACTGAGCAGGCAGAGTAAATACTTCTTAAATGATATGCAGCAAAAACTAATATGTTTCTAAACACACAAATTCTTACTATTCATTTTAAGATTCATAATAATTGATTAAAAAATGCCAATCTTTAGAGTCAACCCTTCCATAAAAAAAAAGTGAACTGTTGCCTGGTTCTTAAAACAGTTCAGATTTTATAAAAATCTTCATTCAGAAATATTGGATCAGAAATCAATCAAAATGACTGATATGCTCAGTTACTGAATGTCTTCAAATTTAATATACAGTTTTTTTTGTTTTTTTTTAAGCTCTTTCATTATGATGCTACCAATAATCAATTCAGATAACTTATTTTTGTTAGTTTAAAAATAATTTACTTATAATTTGATACTCTTTCTCTTTTTAATACTCAATTCACCATCAAATAACAATGAAAAATGGTTTACGTGTACATAATTTACTATATCATAATCCAAAAGCCTTATATAATTTTTAATCACCATAAAAACAATACTTCATAAAAATAAACTGTAGAAAGTTGAAAAATTAGAAGTTTTACATATTTGTAAAATTAAGAAGAGAGATTATTTTGGTATCATCAGACCTAGTTCTAGATTAGATATTCTTATCTTAAAATATTCAAACATACTAAATAATCCTCAACATAAAATGATTTTAAGAGTTGGAATTTATCACGGACAGTAAATCGAATGATTATTTTATTTATTTATATTAAATTTGTCCTTTATGCATTCAGATATTGAAGTAACTGAAAATAATGTTTAACTGCTTTATCTTCATTTAAAATTAAAAAAGAATGCATATCACCATAAACAGATACTCTAGCAGAAGAATGATGATTCAGAACTTACTGTAACAGCATTAATATCTGACTCGTGACCAGGGAACGTTTGTTTGCACATGCCATCTCGAATATCCCAGAGCTGAAATAGAGAAAGAAATAAAATTATTCATCAAAACAATAAGATAAATAACAGGCAATGCTTAATATGAAATTTAAAGGAAAAGATTAATAGTACAAAAAAATCCTACTCATTTACATACAAATATAGTAAACTATTTTATTGAAATTTTAAACTTCTACCTACATTTACGTGAAAAAAAAATCATGTGAAAATAAATTCTATTACAATTTGATTTATCAAATATGGCCATTAAAGTAAAATTCCTCATCAAAATGTATTATCAAGTGAAAATTTAATTAATTACAAAAGCACATAAATAATAAACACATAGCCTTTCCTAATGTGATTAATTATCAATTGATTTCATGTTAGCATACCTTTGCAGAGGCATCACAGGCTCCAGAGACAAATGTTCGCATATTTGGAGATAGAGATAAAGACATTACATCACCAGTATGGCCAGTGAAAGAAGTACACTGTTGTCCAGTTTCAATATCCCAAAGAGCACTGAAAAACAAAGAAATCACTCTAAGTTTAATGGTATCTTAAATATTGATTATAAGTTTTTGTTTTCAAACTTTAATTTTGCACTTAACATTTAAAAAATTTGGAAGGGGGAGAAGAAATGCATACGAAGCACAAAAATACATTTAATTTACATAAAATAAAACAAAATTAGATACACAACTGGATAATAAAATTCATACACCCTTTAACAATTCTGAAATGTCAAAAAGCAATGCAAAAAAATGAATGCTTATAAAGTAAAAGAGATTCTCAACAGGCAGTTTCATATAAACCATTCTAATTAAAAATTTGAATAAAATTTTGCAAAATCAGAACTCCATCACTAATAAATCATTTGTCATATTTCAATTACAAACTAAATAGTTTCAATAAAAACATTCATCCTAATTCATTCAACAGAACAGAAAATCTTTATTCCACAAGAAGCAAGAAATGTTATTAATTCTTCCACTAAAAGAGTCAATAGATTTTAAACAAAAGTTCCAGGAAAAATTTGTTACTATAACTTCTATAATGACCTAACAGTATACTCAGTTACTTAATTTATTCACACAAGAAAAAGTTATTTTCAAGAACACAATCACCATTTAATTTGATTAATTTTAATTCCATATCAGAATGTCATTTGGGACTAAATTTGAGAAAAAATTTATTGCAAAATTCAATAATCAATATAATGAAATATGAATTGGCATTGAATGAATATTATTAAAGGCTCAAAAGGAGAAAAAAGTGATAATAAAAAAAAATTATGAACTGAAAAGTTGGAAAATATTTTTCATCAAAAATCTGAAAATCAAAATGCGAATCATAAAAAGAACAAGGGACTGAAAATACTATGGAAAATTATGCTACAATGATTGTCATACAAAAGAAAATTCCTTAATACTTGCTAAAATTCAAATATACAGGATTATTCAAAATGATTATCACATATGGCTGTCACTTTCTTGAAAACATTGACAGGATGAAAAAATCTGAACGCAATATAGATGGATGCGTAAAGCAGGGGTGATTGCTAAACCATTTCAAAAATCCTGAAAACTAGCATGTCAGGGATGAGATTGGCAAAAAAAGCAGAAAGACTGAAATCATAAGCGAGCAAAAAATTTGTACCATAATTTAGACGCGAAAGAAGTAAAACATCAGAACATGCAACATGAAAATAATACTCTATAATAATTAATAACTTCAGTACGTATAAATTAGAAAAATATTAAATCATTCACATTAAAAGTTAACAAACAAGTTTAACACATCATCAGGGGCATCAGAAAACACAAAATTAGCCATATTTACCACCTGTACATCACTGAGATGCAACATTCACCCAACAGAAGTCCAAGAAGAATTATATTTAATAGCTTTTTGATAAAAGTTAGCTCAAAAATAAATAAAAATAAGGAAAAATAATTTATTTTGCTTCAGGCAATTGTGTAAAGTGTATTAGCTCTTTATAAATTACAATAATGTATCATATACTGAATTCTGTTTTATTTCTTTTATTTTTATACATTTTTGCAAAAGTAACAGCAAAATGATTTTGCACCTTATAAAGTGAGAGGGGTCGAGAAATTGTACATTTACAATGACAGATTCATTTAGCATTATTATTTGAAACCTTTGAAACATTTCCTTAATTGTTAAAGAAGTGGTTTTCTTTCATTTTTTTTTTTATTTGTGTGGCTTTTGTTGGTAACAGATCTCCATTAACACGCTTCACCCCTTGTTTTGGAGGGCTCCCATCTTTGACACATTTTTCTTCAATAAAGGATGTGTTTGCATCCTCTGCAAGTTTCTTTTCAGTAGAAGCTAAAGTTTTTGCACAGTCTTCATTAGTATCTCTCTGTTTAAATACTGGCATAGTTGTCAGGACTACACTATCTCCAGAATGCCTACGTAAATCATCTGTTATTTTGAGAAGATTTTCTTTATGTCTTATTCTCTGCTTTTCTGCACTTAGCTTTTTAGCTGCCTCTTTTGACAGAACGCCGCCCCATGTCCCCGTGCCCGATGCCATGACAGCACCCATACCGGTTGAGTGGACATGGGACTGCCTCTTTTGACAGAAGTTTTTCTTTTTTTTTGATGTAGTTTATTTAAATGTTTTTGTTCCATTTTTTTATTTCTTCATCTTGGTACGCCCTACAAGATGACCCTAAGTTTTCAACTAATTTTTTTAACATGTTCATTTAATTCATGCAAAAAAATCTTTTTTTTTGCAAAATATGCCACAGAGGTTTTGTTTTCTGCAAGAAGGTGGTATTTAATACTTTGAATGGCTCTGAATGTTGGAATGTTCATCCTTGTACAGCTTGCTGACATAATGTTGATTCGTCAGTAGAAGATGAGTCAGCTAGTTTCCTAGCCGGTGGAGTTAAGCCGCACGGTCGAGCATATTTTCCCAGAATTTTCTTTCGAAAATGGAAGATGGGAAGGTTTCTTTTCTTTGTGTAAAAGTGGAATTTTCAGAAGAAAAGGCAAATTTTTGCAGGGGAAAAAAATCGGAAATCGGGAAAAAAAAGGGAATTTTGAGAGAAAAAAGTGGAATTTCTCCAGAATAACAAAAAAGTGGAAATCCGCCAAAAAGCGGAAGAATCTCATTTCTGCATGGTGTAATAATCCGACAAAATTTTGAATACAAAATTGTTAACGTGACACACATACATGCATGCATATTTTAACAAATAGACTGGGTTTTCAAGAATTTGCTCAGACAAGGAGTTACAATATTTTAATGGTATATATTTTTTAAAAGTAAAATTTGATAAAGATAGTGAATCTAAAAATCCAGAACACAGCTATCCCTGGTAGTTTTGTTTGCATACATAATAAGTGCTCTGTGACTATCCTTAGTCTCATGGACAGTCTATTTCACATCAGACATTGTGAAGCATGATCTTAGTGCACCTTTTGTGTGTACCTTCAATACCTTCTTTTATCATTACTGATCTATGAAATAAACATCCAGAATGTAGAAACAATAGGAAGATTAAAAATGTAAAAAATGCAACCTGTATAGTTCTGTGTATAGCCATCTAAATCTCCTGAACTTACTTCTTGCATCTTCATTTCATAGGGGATATTGCCCTGTTTCATTATCATGTGAAGCATTCTCAGAGAATGCATCACTTGATAGTGAAATAGACTACAGATTGAATAGACTGGGTGACCAAGGATAGCCATTTAGAGCAACTATTATATATGCAAACAAAACTTTGGGCTTCTTTCCACATTGTGATCTATTTTTTTTTTCAATCACTGTTTTACAAGAAGGTTTTAGCCATTTGAAATCAGGGTAATCATCTTGAATTACCCAGTACTGTGAACATGATTAAAATTCCCTTCAATCAGCATCTTATGCCTTTATAAGTTTTATTTTGATCTCCAGGCTTTTGGTAAAAAATTTATTTTCTAATATTTAGTATACTAATGAAAGCGCTTTATTTATTTTCAATAAGTATAATTTTTCAAAACTTAGGAATTTTATAGATATTGTTACCCATACTTCCTTTCCTTTAAATAATATTTTTGCTTGACATGATAAAGAAGTAATCATGTGTCAACCATATCTCAAGAAAAGTTAGTTACTTTGATATGTTACATTAATGATAGGCAAATCCCCCCCCCCCACACACACACACATTGATTTTCTAGAATCACAGACTGCCAGAATAAAGTGGAGCATTCCAACCACTGATATAAATACCCAGGTATTTATTTTTAAGGGTAAAATACCCAAAATGGGTATTTTACCTGGGTATTTATTTTTTAATTAACTCTATTCATATAAAATACAGGCACTGCTATGAAATATCTCTCTATATAATATAAATATATATTGAGCATAAGGTAAAAAAAAAGAAAACTAAATATATGAAACTTTTAAATTCTATAAAAGCTAAAAAAATGAACCAGAAAAAAAAATTATGGGAGGCTGTCTTTTTCAAACAGCTTGCTGATGTTAAAGGCATAGGACTACTTTACTCGCATGACTCTTTTGTTTCTCGAAGCTTCTTGGATTCTCGACCAACATTAAGCATCATGTATCGAATTTGGACGTGTCTGTAATGATACATCGATGCCAATAGATGTAATGTTATAACTTTTTAAGATACAGGGATGCCACTCACAAAAAAGCAAAAAAGAGGAAATCACACGCGAATTAAAAAAAAGCAAAAATGAGGAAATTGGGCGTGAATTTAAAAAAGTTAAAGTGTGGGAATCGCACGCAAGTAAAAGAATTTGTGAAGTAAAATTTCCATTTTTCATAACATTTATGCATGAATTTCATGAAATAATATATAATAAAATGAAAATTTGGTTATAATTGAAATCAATGTTATAAAATTAAAAGCTTTTTAAAAAATAAGCTGACTGCATAAAAATGAGGTTTACTCACACATACAACACACACATAGATATATATATATAATTTAAATTTGATTTTTAATTACAATTTTTACCCAATAAAGCTGTGCATGAATATTAGAAACAGAAATCCAATCCAAATCCTATATTTTTACAATTAAAAAATGTCCAACACTAGGACAGAATTTAAAATGTTTAAGTTACTAAAAAGTTAAATTACTGCATTCTTCACACAAATTAAAAATTTTTAAAAATACTAACAATATTATTAATTTTATTACAATGCTGTATTTTTACACTCAAATGCAGAAAATCTATAAAAATAAAACATTTTCATTTTTTATTTTTGATATTTGCATGCAGAAACATCTCTTTGATATATATCATATAGTTAGGATATTATTTTTTAAATTTTAACATTTCTTTTAGAATTAAGTTCAGAATGAAAGTTTTTGACAGCTTCACTTTTACTTTTATCCTCAACTTTTCTTCTTTTGGATTCATTTACATTTTCGCCACCATTAAAATTTGGTTCATGCAGTCTCTTTAAACTATGTGTTAGTTTTTTCTTATGATTTATCCTTTGCCTTTTAGTTGCATCTGCAGACATCTTTTTTTGTCAGAGCTTTTTCTTTACTGGCATTTAATTCTTTTATTCTCTCTTCTCTTAATGATTTATTTTGTTTAAGTTTATCAAAGTAAACATTCCGTGAATTTCTTACATTTCTCACCAGTTTCGGATCAACTTTTTCTTTGAGAAAATGTTTGGAAAACATACAAATTGCCGATTTTTTTTATTTTTTTTTGTGAGCACAGCTCATACTTAATGCACTGCATAGCATTAAATGTTGAAACATTTAACCTATTGCTTCCAGGTGTAATCACATTATTCAATATGCTAAAGCTACTTTCCACTTTGGGTTCATGGAAGCAGGTTAGCAAAGCAAATGCCATCCTTGAAAGTAGAGGATATTTCGAGGTATTCTCCACATCTCTCCACCATAAATCAACAGATTCTTCTACAATATCACTAAAACGATCATTTTGAAAATTATGCATTTCCAAATCATATGCTTCTTTTTCTGAATCTTGAACAACATTTGAAGCATAGAGTGGTAGTTCTTTCATCGATGCTAATGCAACAGAAGTCCTTCTATTGCATGGATCCAGTGAAGATACTGCCTTTAAAAAAGGGTTGGCAAAAGGCATTTTTCCACAAGCCACTTAGCACACCCAATGTATGCCTTTAATACACATATCTTAAAATTTATTATCACAATCAATTGAGATTTCGGAGCCAACTTTATAAGTTGCTTTGCAGTATCACCCACAAAGATTGAAGAAAAAGAAATATCCGCGGAAATCGAGGATTGATTTTTAAAAAAAAAAAGCGGAATTTTTCAAACCGCGATTTCCGCGGAAATCGCGGATTTATAAAAAAACAAAAAAAGCGGAAATCCGCCTTTCGGCGGAAAAGTGGCATCCCTGAAGATATGTAGTTAATGAGATATAGAGGATCGTGTCACCAATTCATGCGTATTTTTGCCCAACTTAGCGACTCAGTAGTCGCTGAACTACAATTCCGATTTTCAATTTTTTTTTTTTTTTGTAACTTCTGTTGTTACCCTTTATCTCTAAAATAAGCCATTAGTTATGTTTTTAACATATGTAACTACCAAGATATAGAAGATCTCCCATACAATGTTTTATGCAGTGTTTTGGCATGTGAATCAAGTTCCTTCCTGAGACCCCAATGGGAGGAACGTAGTCCTACGTTAAAAACAAAAACGCAATACTATATTATGCATCTTACATAAAATATGTGGCTTAAATGTCAATCCTTTTTTAATGCAATGAGTAAATGAATGATAATGTAATTGCTGCTTTTTAAAAATGAGTTATTGTAACTAAATTAGAAAATGTTGAGTTTGCTTTTAAAATGATAAACAGCTGATAATTGAAACTAAAATGAAAGATACAATTATTTATCATTCTTTTTTGGATTAATTAGTCAATTGCTGATGAAAAGTTAGATGTTTCAGTTCTAACAGTTTTTAAAAGTGAAATATTCTGAAAGTAATATTCACTCATATTACTTTCAACAAAGGTAAGTGATTATTGTAATAAGATTTCAGCAACAAGAAGTATGAATTTTTTTGTTGCTGAAACTGTTGTATTATTTGACAATATATTAGACACACACACTTGCACAGTTTCCTGGTTAGACGGGATTTATATAGATCATGAACATCAATACTTAAATGTTCTTGAAACTCTAAATTTGATGTAGTTGTCATGGTTGGAATTTGATTATAAGAAAATTCATTATCTATTTTTTATCCCTTTCAAATCTTTTTTAATCCAATAGAACTTTTTAAATATTTGTTTATGTGTTTCTCCATTTTGCTTACATTGGCATGTTTGTATTCAACATCACAGTACTTATATTGAATCCTTTTATCCTTCCTAACATTGAAAGCACCAAGCGGGTAACGTTTCCCTTATTTTCCCACTTTTTAACGTAAAATTTACAGTAATATTAATACACATGAAGTAAATGACTAACTATCACTAAATCAAAACAAGAATGTTTGACTTTCCAGCACGGCGATGTGAATAAATTATGGATCACAAGATTCACTGGCGCAGTCTATCTCTATGAATAATAAAGAAGAATGTGTGTATGTTGACACTCTACAGGATAGACCATTATGCCTAGAACAAAGAAATTTGGCACAAACATACTTTGGAGGGTGCGAATGTGCACCTCATAGCAGTTTTTTTTAATTTTAATTAATTAAAAATTAAGCAAAATTTTAGAGTTTTTCCTTAATAACTTCCGAAAATATTACAGCACAAAACTTATTTTTACACCATCTGAAAACTTAAAAAATTATCTTTTCAATGATATTACCAATTAAGTTATCATACAATTTTTTCTCTAATTTTGCAACAATACTTTTCATTGTTACAATGAAATTCAAACAGTTTTCATTGTTAAAACAAATATTTAATTGCGTGTTTCTCTTCCATTGTTGAAAGAAAACATTCCATTGAATTTTACTTTCTTTTTTATTTGATCAATTTATATGTGAAATTTGTAAGGGAAGTCTTCAAGATAGTAAGTATACTAGGAAATAATCCAGTAAGCTGAACGATTATGGTTGCTATGTTTTAATTCATTTTATCAGCATTGTTTTAAGCCAATTAACATGCTGCTGGACGTAAAACGTGCTGTGCTATTTCGATGCTGAAATCAAATTTGTTAAATTAAAGTTCGAGTCGATTATGTACAATTAGATGTTGCTTGACACGAACATTTACTTGACTCCATTAGGGACTTTCATATAGAAAAGGAACAGAATAATTGCAAGGCTACATAAAGAACGCAGGTTAAATCTCTATCACAATTTGAAGATTCAAATTACTTTGTTAAGGGAACCTTGAATATCAAATTATGCATAAGAGAGTCAGTTGAAATTATATTACTGGTGAACAAGCTGGTCGCTGATAGCTGCTGGTATAGCATAAACGGTGTTAAAAATTATTATTCTAATTCTATTGTGACATAGTTTCAAACCAGAAAAACTAAATTATACCCCGATCCCGTTTAAGTTTTAGAATACTTTGTTCTCAATCCTGATATAGCAATTTTTTTTTATTTTTTTTTTATATAATTTAGTCAAAAATAATTTAAAAATTTTATAAACTAAGTATTATGTATGTAGGTTAATATATATATTTTTTAAATACCGGGGGTACTTATTCATCTTTATTTCATTTTGAATCACCATTCGCAAATACCCTTTTTTTTTTTTTCAAAATATTCAATGTATGGGTTTTTTATAAATTTAATGCTTCATTTTGAATCACCATTCTCAAATAGTGTTGTTTTTTTTCCTTCTTTTGCAAAATACCCAGTTTTGGGTATTTATAAATTTAAAGCTTAAATCACCATTCACAAATACTTTTTTCCCCACAATATCAAGTTTCGGGGAATTTATAAAAGTTTATATGTTTCATTGTGAATCAGCATTCGAAAGACTTTTTTTCTCAAAATACTCAGTTTTTGGGTATTTACCAAGGCCTTGGGTAAATACCCAAGCCAAAAAATAACTTGGTGGAGGACGTTCGAGCCCTGGTGGATGAGACTGTCTCGCTGCACTGGGTGAAGGCCCACATCGGCATTGCAGGGAATGAAGCAGCAGACAAGGCGGCGAAGGAAGCGTCCACAAAACCCACGATAGACGTACATCTGCAACTTCCAGAGCGTTCTTTCAAAACCCAGTGCAAACAACAACTACTGGAACACTGGTTGATCTTCCAGCTGGAAGACTAGCACAACGGGTCCCATTTTTCCCCCCCACCTGGTCTCATGGACTGGAATAATTTTACTGTATATATTCATTATTGTATCTCCTGTTCTTTAAACATTGCATTTCTGTACATTGTTTTCTTTCTCATTAAATAGAGTCATCAAAAGCTTGAAATGCCCATGTGGACCCTCCCAAAGAGTTATTGGGTGGAAAATACTTGTAACCCAGACAGTATTAATTTTTCTTGTCCTTTAAACATCGCATTTCTGTACTTGTTATCTTTTCAATTATATAGAGTCATCAAAAGTTCGACAGGCCCAAGTGGGCCCTCCCAAAGAGTATTGGGAGTAATATAAAATGTAACCCAGACAGTTTTTCTTTATACATTGTTTTTGTTCTTAAAAAAATTGCATTTCTGTACTATGTTAGACTCTCCATTAAACAGTGTCATCAAAAGCTTGAAATGCCCATGTGGGCACTCCCAAAGAGTATTGGGAGAAAAAATGTACCTCTGTACAGTTTTGCTGAATAAAGTTAGTGCAGACGGAGCCACAAGCGGAAGGTCAAGGTGAGTCCTATTAGTTCTTTCGGTTGGTGGAGGCCTTAGCCTACATGCCCAGAGCGCATCGCCCAAGGTGGTCTCGCAGTCCCAGTCGTTGCAGCTTTTAATTTTTTTCTTTTGGCTTTTGTTTAAATTCACTGCTCATCTCTCACATTTCCGGCCTTTTTTGCTGCTCCAAAAGAAATTTTAAAACTAAGAGAGAGAGAGAGAGAGGTTTTTTTTTTTTTTTTTGCACCCAGCACATGTCTTTGTATTTGCCCTGATTTTCAGGACCCAAAATTCTAAATTTCAAACTACTTAGCCTTTTCCAGGTGTAACGCCGCTGACTGCACACACCTTATTTTCATCAGATTACCTACCCACTTGGTATTTACCCACCCATGTCACTAATTCCAAACTTCTGTTAAAGAACATAAAATGGTTCCCTCCTATACCCACCCCCTAAAAGCCCAAGTTAACGTAATCAAACTGCATGCTATATCTAACACTATCTATTAATATAACTATCTATATATTTAAAATAAATTGGTAAAAAATTCTTCACTGAGTCAGCCAGCCTCAACCACCCAACCGATTTTGACCATTTTTGTTTCATATGAAAGCTTATGACGTCTAGATATGTCATCATGGGTCATCTGTCCTCCACAGCCCCCCGTTTTCGAACGAAATAAAAAAAACACTTCTCCATCATACATTCTCCGTGTTTTTCTCGATTTTGTTTGAAAATGGGGGTTGGTGGGGGGCAGATGACCTTTGATGACATATCTAGACATCATAAGCTTTCACAAGAAATAAAAATTGTCGAAATCCACCGGGTGGTTGTTGCTGGCGAACTATCCAAAGGTTTTCCCCCACAGAGAATACACATTGGGAAAGAGTTTTCTCAGTTCCATTCCAAAATGGAGGGTGGTATGGAGCAGGCGACCCTTCATTGCAAATTTAGATGTCATAAGCTTTCATATAAAATAAAAATTGTCGATACCGGTTGGGGATGGGCGATTTTTACAAGATTTTTTCCCCATAGACAATGTACAGAGAAGTGTTTTTTCGATTTCTTTTGAAAATGGATTGTAGTGTGGGACAGGAGACCCTTCAATGAAAATTTAGACATCATAAGCTTCCATATGAAATAAAAATTACCGAAATCCGTTGAGTGGTTGGGGATGGCGAACTGTCTGAAGGTTTTACCATATTATGTTAAATATATATAGATCCCAACAGTTCCATCACAATGGCATGTCAAAAATATTGTAAAATACCTATTGTAGGTGATAGAAACTATTTAGTTAGGGCAATTTCATTCTGTATTTATGGATCTGAAGACTTTTATGTCGAAATTCGTGAACAATTTATACAAAATATTATAACTAGATGAGCTTTATTGAAAGATTTTACAATTTTAAACGAATCTTGTCTACAAAGAATATGAAATCTACTATGGTTTTACGGTCTGTTCCAATGATCTTCATACAGTATTTAAAACTGAAAAAAGTAGTGGCCGAGAGCCTCAACCGGAGGGCGTCAGGAGCAGCTAGTACATTTTTGAAAATAAATTCTGAACTGTGAAAAAACAATGACTTAATACATACTTTAACACATATCATAATTTTCTGATTAAAAACTAACCATTTAAGATTCATTTCTTAAGAGAAATCCCCCCCCCCCCAAAAAAAGCACTTAAACTGAACATATAAAATGCATCAAATTTAATTACAAAAATCGATTTGTTATTGTCAAAATGTTAGGAATGGCTAATGCACTTAACCTTATATAAACGCAACAATTTCATTTTGTAATACCCCACTCTCGTCTCTTTTTATTATACTTACAATGAATGCAACAGTAAACATGATTTAATTATATCAATATGGTGCTTCTAATTTTGCTATGTAACTGTATTTGCAATGCCACTTATTCCCTAAAAATGGTAAGGTCCAGAGGTTACGAACCCAGAATTCAAGCACTCCGTCAACCCACAGAACCATTGCCATCATCAAAACTTTAACAGTAATTAAATACAGTAGTAGGTGAGCAAAATAACGAAAATGCCTATCATGTTCGTGAGACATCTCATGCTTTTTTGCAGGCCCTGTCATCAGCCCAGAAGGCCAAGTAACTGGGAGTGACTATGTGGACATTTTAGCCAAACAGTTGCACCCTATTGTGCAAAAACTTTGTTTCCATCTGGAGATGGAATATTATTGAATCACTTTCAGAAAAGAGAATCCATACCCGATTTCCACCTCCATTGTTTCTACAGAATTTTTCGAAGATTTCTTCAAAAGGAATAATATCATATTCCTTTAAACACTATTCAGGATTTATGTAATTGAATTCCTTGGAGCATTCAGGTAAATCTGACCCTACACTTTTTTAATAGAGCTTTTTGTATTCATACTTGGTGTTCCCATAATTTTGTCCATCACCTGTGTATTTAAACTAAAGAAAATCCGCACTAGTAATAACATATACAGTCATTTTCGAATAAGATGAATATATGAAAAGGGAAAATGCAGCTTACCCATCAATATTTTTCAAAAATAGTTAATATTATAATATGGAATAAAAAATAAATAAATAGCTGTCTAATAAAAAAATTCTATTGCTCAGGAGCCTCAGCAGATATTACAAATTTTGAAGCTTGGATATTATGTCAAATCATGGATGTGAAAATTATAATGGTAGTATGCAAGTCAAGCAAACCATTCATGAAACTGCCCAGAAAGACAAATTTATTAATAAAACACCTGTTCATTAATACTATTTAAAATGTAAAAAAAAAAACTAAAAAAAACTGTGATCTATTTTCCAAGAACCAAGTTATGAATTCCATTACAGCTTTCAAAAATGTTTTACTTTCTATGGGTGAGCAGCAAACTATCTTCAGGCAATTCAGTAAATTATTTAAGCTATGAACTTTTTTTTAAACTTTAATATTTTTTCTTGTTTCAAGTAAGATTAGCACTTAAGTCTTAAAAGCAATTCAACTGACAAACTACAGATTATGCCATTAAATCTTTGGAAAGAGAAATTACAAATTAGGTAGATTCCACAGTCAATTAATGTCTACAGTCTAGTCTAGGGCTTCATAATTCCTTTTCAAAGGGAGAGGGGCAGGGAAGGATTCTTCTCTTTTATATTTAATATACTGGAAAATAAAATTGCAAATTTATTTGAATTTAGTTTTACTTTATGAAGAATTAGTGAGGTACACAAGATTGACACAAAAAGAATTAAAGCTTAATACAGCAACTAAATACCACTTATGAAGAATTCAAAAAACATAAAATATGCAACAGTCATATAGTTAAAAAAAAAAGATATAAAGCAGAGGAGAAATTTTATGTTTGTTCTAAGAACAGCATTCATTAGCTCAATAAACTGGACTTTTTTAAGGTAACATTTTCTCTCCTGATCTTCAAATGACTCAAAAATAAATGCGTAAGATAACTGTTAATTATACAAATTTGCTTTATTAAACTTGTTAAATACACAAAAAAGTATTTAACAAACTTTATGTAGCTTACTTCTGAAAATGCATTCACTACTCCCATAATGTTATATTTCTATTAGCCTTCATATTCTACAATCCTTTTATTCTCCAAATAAAAAAAAAAAAAAATAAAAAAATAAAAAAAAAAAAAACATGTACTTTAAGGGGGAAACGTACAAATACTAAAGCACCAAAAAGCAAATGCAATAATGCAAGAAATACATAACGAATAATAAATTGGTAAAAATCTTCCATACATTTATCAGTAAAAAATTCTCTGAAATATTTTATTGTTTAAACATATAGGTAACACTTCTAGGTCCTTTTGTTATCCCATCAACAATCTCTCTTTGTATTTCATCATCTGACTCTGCTAATTTTATAAACAACTATTAACTTCCAAAATTCTTCCCCATTATACTTTGACGAAAATTGACCATCATTCGCCCTAGTATGGATTAACTCTATCGATACGGGACCATCCCATACGTCCCTTCAAGCAAAAGACGACAGCCGTCCAAAATGTCTGAATGTCACTCTGAAATTTCCACCCCCCCTTCGTTAAGTGTCATCGATTTCACAGCCGCGCCGCATGCTTTCTTCATTAGAGTGGCTGGCCCAGATGTGTTTGGGAAAGAGGGGAGTTTTCTTACAATTCGAACAATGTCAGCTGTCATTGTGGTTTTTGAGAGGGAAAGTGAATTTCCCTATCTTTGATAGAGGAGCTCGGACGTTCCCATATTTTGAGGTCCCTTTATTTCAATGGCCTTAGGAATCAGAGGGATAATATAGCCAGACATGACACAGGCTTGGAAACAAAAAAGCTGAACTTCTTAAATATTTTATCGTACAAACATAAACACCAAAAATTCGTTAAAATAAGGGGATTGAACAAATAAAAATGAATAAATTTATAAGCAAAAAAGTGCTTGAGATATTAAAAATATTGTAGAATTTTTTTCTGGCATGAAAGAAAAATTAATGGATTACTGCTATTTTCCCTCCATTTTCAAATTTTTTATTATTGCCTTTTCTTTGATGGGGGCTTTTATTTTTTCACAATGTTATTTTCTTACTTACTGGGTTCCACTTGGCAGCATTTACTTGATGACCTAAATTTTTTTGCACATGTTAATATTAATAGCATCATGCAAATCTAATTCTAAAATAATCAAATTAAATGTCCAAATTACTGACAGCAGATTGCTCTTCTCATCATTTTGTATTGTGAATTGGAAGAATATGTTTCAATATGCAATCTTCCTGGATCTTTTATATCTATCAAATCTGAGAGATTATGTTAAATGTACACACGGGCGCGCATTTTGGTTTGTGTGTTACTCGCTGCCTTTATATGTATCTCCCAACACATTAACAAAGTTTTGACTGCTGACTTGCATCGATCCCAAGAATGGTGTAAAATCCAAATGCCAAAAAACTCTGAAATTCGCTGAAATGTGATATATCTGATAAAGCCATTACAAAGAATATACACACAACACTTTTCCACTGACATCAATTCATTTCTCCAACAGATGCATCGTGGTTTCCTTTCGCCAAGTTTTAAGTTAATTTTTTCCCAAGACAGTCACACTGAATTTGTTCTTTTCTATATCAATGTCCCGCACTTCGACTATTGAAACGTAGTAGCCATCCTGTTGATAGACAAACGCTTGGGAATGAAAACTAACAAAATTAAATCAAATAACTAACCGAAGAAAAGAATGTTAAAAAGATCACAGTAAACTAAGTTCCTCCACGGAGAGCTAAATTTTAAATTCAAACTGAAGAAATTCATGGGATGATTTCAAAACCAATCAGAATTTATTCAATTGTAATTGGATAAAACCTAAATTGGACGGAAAATGATTGGATCAAACGAGAAAGAAAAGAATACAACCTTCAGACATTTCAATTCTGAAGTTAGACTCAAAGAGCGGCAAAACGCCGGCATATCACTCGGACGCTGAACGCCTTTCAGTAGAATTATGCAATATCCAAGAATTAAACTTTTCACCTGAGCCATATGTACCTGCACATGGTGCACAGTTTTTGATATTTACGAGCACCCCATACACAACATTAACAAAATTTTAATGCAGATTTGCATCCATCCCAAGAATGTTTAAATTGATGCCGTAAAGAAACTGCTGCTGAAAATGTGTCGTACCATAGTTAAAACTCAGAATTCACTGAATGTATATGTACTATTTTCAAAAACTCTGACAGTGTACTGATAATTAAGATTAATATTTTGCAGACATTAAACTATAAATAATGTAACAATTTTTTAAAACCTTGAATTGAACTCCTCAGATACAAATAGCCTAAATACTGTAATGGTTAATAAATAAATGCAAAAGAATAAAATTCAAATAAATCATTGATTTGTCATATCTTCAATAATTAAATAACTACTTTGAATTTCTGTTCTTATAGAGGTTCATTTAGATACTATGAATAGCCAAAGCAAAATGTAAAAAATAGTAGGTAATTTTGGCATGTCAGATCATTGTCACCAAAACAAACATTAGTTCAAATATCTGCTGTAAGTCCAATACGTGTTAAAATGTATCATGAATAAGCCATGAATAAATAAGTTTCACCATGTCGTGAAGTTCTGAATTCCTTGACAAACTCTTAGGAGTTCATTTTTATTGTTGCCATGTTAAGGGGAGAACGCACATTTCTTGGCTCGCTGTCAAAACATAAGAAGAATGCCTACTAATGCATAACTGTAAATGCCAAGTTCTTACATAGAAATCAATTAGTTCATGAAAACCTACAATGCTATTTAACTTCTTCATTTATATTTTTTCTATTAAAATTTTTCAAAGAGTATTTATTTCCAAGACTCTCAGGCTCATAAAGACTTTAATTAATTCTAAATCAACCGTAAGAAAACCTTGAAAAAATTGAGCATCTTTCTCTTCTAAGCTCAATTGTTGGATTTCAAATATAAATAGTTAATTTTAATTCAAGATGTATTAAAACCACTCCTTTAAATTAGAACTAAAATTATGTTTTGAAAGATGGTTACTAAAATCAATAAAACAAGTATGTTTCCTTTATTAATCAGAATTTTCCTCATCAAAAACAAAAAATTTCCAACATTCACAAAAAAAGATCTAACCTTATTAAAAAATGTAAGAATAAAACTGATCTTACCACAACAGCATTCCAGAGCTTGTAAAATTTGGTTATCATCTAAACACAACAAGATAAATAGCCTGTATGACCTGTGAAGTTCTCGACTCACGACGACATTTCCTTCAAGAAGTCTTGACATATATATGGAGATATATTATCATGACTCCACAGGCAACAATCATTAAACATAGGCACAAGTCATGACCCAGCTTGAAGCTGAGAGGAAATTGTCATGTACCTAAACAAATTGTAACATAATGTTAGTTTACTAAATACATCAAAACAGCAGAGTCAACACTCGATAAAAAATAATTTAGCTAAATATCTTAATATAAATAATAGCAAGCGGATAGGTATTATATGTTCCACATCTCCTCCAAACCATGGCATCATTGATTCTCAACCTATCTCTTGCACACTTATTAATTAAGACAAGGAAGATTATATCAACTTTCCAGTGCTAAAGTGATTTAAAAGTCAGTTAATTAAAATTAACCAAACTGCTTTCTGCTGTAAGTTCAGATAAATTATACCCCAAAATTATTTTTACCATCTTTAAAGTTCAAAATTTTACCTTTCAATGAAATCTTTATCTGGGAATTTTTCCTTCAATTTTATTAATCTTTTCAAAAATTTAATAAAAGTTGATGATAATGACGTGAGGATTTGGAATATAAGGCATTATGGTACTCAGTTGCTAGGCAAATTTGAGTATCTACTTTTACCATTTATTTTTTCCTGTTTTTCCCCGTATTGTTTGGCAATGTTTTCTACTTGGTTCTAAGGAATTCCCTAAAGTTTATCTAATTAGATAAAAAATCACTGCAGTTAATATCACCTGTCACCTTACCGCTGCTTTCCTAAGAAGTAATAAATAAGTATATTTTAATTGAAAATATATAACTTTGAGTACTTATGAGATCTCGGAGTTGTGTTTAACTATGCCTAAAAAGAAAACATAGTCCAACTCTCCTCAAATTCCAACAAAGGCAAAGATAGTCAAGCTTTTGTAAGCAGATGAAATAAATGTTTAAAAACAGCACACCCAGAAATGTCAAGAGGCAAATTGATTACATGTAAGTCATAGCCTTAACCCCTGTAGTTCTGAGGCTGTGGTTTGGAATGCTCACTTGAAAAAAAAAATACATATTTTATGTATATTAAAACAAGATAAAGGCTCTACTGTCAACTATCTCAAACCAAAGGTTAGTTAAGCAATATGTAACTGAACGAAGTAATAACAG